>JANUHK010000456.1:0-16313 GCA_026319125.1 Colletotrichum noveboracense | reverse complement strand
TAGGCAAGCCTAGGATGTCGGCAATATTACTAATACTAGCTGCTTATGAGGCATGAGGAAGAAGAAGAAGAGACGTTAAAAGAGGGCGATTCTACTGCTTTTATACCTATATCAAACATATCTAGGCGTTACAGATCACTCCGGAGTATTATTTAAAGAGGAAATCTAGCTAGAAGGGTAGAAGATAACGTCCTAGAGCTACTAGGATTAATAGTGCTGTATATAGGAAAAAGAAAGCTGACCGTGTTGGGCGTGAATATTCGCGATAATGGCATCCTATTGGGTATATGTATGCTTATATAATATACCAAGCCAAATCAGCCCAATATATCAAATCTGAGGGATCAGGAATTGTTTAATTGACAGTTGGGAATAGCTTCAATTGTTTGGTATATTTGTTAGTAGGTTTGATAGATTGGCTTTGGCGGCAGCGCTGACCTCAAGTCCTCGTCCACAATTCCCTGTCCCTCGTCGGCATCAATTCAGATCCCGTCTGCACCGACTACTATCCCAACGAAGTAGATATGCTCTCCGAGACCGCCGACTCCCCCATTCATTCCGATCTCAGGGCCCGATTCGACAGTCTGCCCTGTGAAGCGATCAAATCCAATAACAAGGTCCCATACCCAGCGAACAAGTGCTGTACTATTATCAACATCAGTGAACAGACTCCGGTCCAAGACGAATCCTGGTCGACGAAAAGCATATGTTCAATTAAAGCCCCGCGAAACAAATACAACATCCACAGGCGCCTCGTTATTGATGCCGATCACTCTCAAGGCTAACAGCACGTAGCTGACAGATGCAAGGAGTTTATCTACTGAAGTCGCTGTCTCGCGAGAACCGTCATTGCAATGAAGTCCTTCTATCCCGGGAGTACTACCGATCCACACGCTTCTAGGCGGTACCAAGAAACATGTTCGTTCACGAGCTGTACTGGGCTCCTTTGGTGATGACAGATGACCACTTCACTTTTGACCCTTTCGGCCCGGGCCGCGATTATAACCCCGTTCAATACCTCAGGTAAGCTGGCATAGTACTTGACCCCGGGCTTGAAGTGGCTGACTGCGATTGCGGACGAAACTCGCATGCCGCTTTGTACCGACTGTTCAACATCTTCAAACAACTCTACATTGAAGTCGACACAGCACTTGGTTTCATAACATAGGTACGAATCAACGTTCTGGCGGAGGTTGCGCATGGGTATAGGCAAAAACGGCGGAAGAGGCAGAATCCCCAGAAGCGCAAGAGGAATAAGGTCACTGAGAATCTAAAGGAGTACACCGAGAGCAATCGCAAGGCCCGGTCTTCTTCCAAAGGCAAGCTGAACTAAGGCGTTTGATGTATACCAGGATCCAATCGCACAGCCGGTCATGACGCCTTGGCCGTTGTCGAGCGTACCCCGGAACGAATACGTACCCTATCGGGATGCTCGGCCTGGAAGGATGTCAATAATGCGGTGGAAGTGATACAGAATGCATGGGGATGGATCGAGCTGTGTGAGACTATCAATAACCCAATGCAACGCTTGACAAAGATGATCTCGTAGCTTGGGAATCGTGCTTTGACTTGTCTAGTATATACAGATCAGGTCATGGTCACAGGTCAGGCTGCAACTTTAGCAACAGTCTAGTGCAAGATTAATGCGCATGCTTGTCCCTTGGGTGCAGAGACATAGCTAGCTTTGGTGAACACGAATCCGATGCGGGATGGAGATGGTCTCCGCCATATTGTCGGAACTGACGGTGGCGTGTGCTAGTAAAAAGTCATCGAGGATCATCAGAGTAGCTGCTATCCACTGGCAGAATCATAGGAATGCTCACAGACATCACAGGCATCTGCTTTGTTTATGGCTATAAGAGTTTCAACCCCTCATCACGGGAAGCGCGTACAAAGAAAGAAACGTTAACGCAGCCAGCCACGCCTCGGCGCCCTTCAAAACGCACGCCAATATTAATTGACGGCGTGTGTGAGATGATGTCCTCGAAAAACAAATTTCTTCTTGAGATTGGTGCTGTAACTTTCAGGAGATTTGACGACATACCAGCGGCGTATTTACATTTCACATCCAATAATGCTTGCCTACAGTATGTCCAACTGTCATATACAGCTCAGTATTTATGGAAGTCCCTAGCTACCCAGGGAAGGATGATTGGGCCGTCCTCAAACAGCAGATACATCCAGTCCAGCCATCTCAAGTCCCCACATGCTGGCCTCCCCCGTGTGTTGGTTTGGGGTGTCTTCGTCGTCATTCAGCAAGATTGAGACTCGATGCATGGAAGCCCCGGACTTTCGGATGAACAATCATGCTAGTACCATCAGCATCCCGTCACCGTCTTTTCTTGTCACCTAAGGGTTTTATACATTGTACATGATGAACCACGATTTTTTTCATGCAGAGGCTATGCTTGAAAATGACTCCCGCTCATCTCACTTTGCCCTGAGCCCGGTCATAGTGCATTCCCAGTACAGATCTCAGCAGTCGCGTTTCTAGTGTCGATCACAATCATGTCTAAAAAATCAAAGTTGGTGGTGTGACTTTTTATCTCTTGAACGGGCTCGTGGAGAGATGAGTTGGAGGAGGATTACGCCGGGAGTTAATGTGCTGAAGTTGCTGCGGGAGAAGAGCCGTCCAACTATGAGTTCAGTCAGAACGGCTGATAAAGCGAAATTGGCAACCCTCGCCATCTTCCTTTCACTGAATAAAACACAGCAGTGGTCTGTGCCCTCCACTACCTTCCCTTCACAACCTCAGATTGCAGTTTCCTAACACGGGAAGGAGCCCGTCGGCAGAACGCGCTTGTTTTGTTTGTTTCTTCCTCATTAGCAGCAAACAAAAAATTGAACCGCGCAAAAATCATCATCTGCTCTATTCACCCACCATGGCCAATCTCGAGCCTGGCCAACCGGCTTCCGCGGGCAGTCATCCCGTTGGAGCCATCAAGATCAACAACGAAGGACCTAGTAGCCTGCAGCTCGCTCAAATCCCTTCAGCACGGGATCATCAACCCAACCGGCGAAGAAAGCGGACAGCTCCGGATGGAATCATCCCTTCGTCTTGGGCTGCCATAGACTTGGACCGTCCTCGGCTTCGGTCGGCTGTCGTCAAGCATGAAAACTCACCAGACATTGCCCCGGTTGATGTCCACAATGAAAACGACCTGGCCATCGAAGTGACAAGCCCAACATCGGAAGTGGAATGCCACCCAGAGGAGCGATTCGTATGGACCCCCGCAAGCTGGCACAACGACAAGCAGAAAAAATGGATGAAGCTTGCGTTGGAGTTGTACAACATTGACACCGGGGATGTCCTGATGTCGGAAGAGGAGAAGCGTCTGTCGCTGTCACATCTCGCGGGACAAGGCCTTCCGTCTAGAAAAGGCGCCATTACCACTAACGAGCTGAAGATGTTGAGGGGAGAGAAGGTCTTTGATACCGTGGCCATGATGACAGCGCTGATTCGATGGAATCTCCGTCCGCCGGAAGCCTGGACCAAGTACATCGTCGCCCTCGAGTGTCTCGAGTGTCTTTTTTACCTGAAGGAGTGCGTGGACGGCGAAAGATGGTACTCGGAGAGGGACATACGGATCATCAGGCCCGAAGAGCTCAGCTGGAACCACCACAATCGATCATGGTGCTCTGAGGAGATGCGCGAGTCATCAGAGGTACTTGTTATTGAGCCGCTCGGGTACGTTTTGTCTTGTCCCTCTCTGGACCTTACTGACGGATGAGAAGTAGCAAGCGTCGCAAGGTCTGTTAAGTCTGGGCTGGAACAATATTCACGGCCGGCGGAAATGAGGGGATTTTAATGGCGTTTTGTGAGACCAAAGGATAAGGCTGGCGTTCACACGGGGATGGGTTAATGTATGATGAGCCGTCAAGACCTTGAGTTGATGGTATGGCCAGACGAATACATCGCAGGAAGCCTTGACGGAGAGCCCAAAAAAGCGATCGAGTTGGTTTGATAACCACTGTGGGCTCGAGCTAACTGGGATCAGCCAGCCAATAACAGGGTTGTACCATCCCATGAAGATGGAACGGGGGACTGGTTGACTTAGGTAGGAAGTCGGAAATCATTTTCTGGTGAATTGCATTTTCCCGTCACGGCAGCTGGGGTTCGGAGTATTCACGTCCGTCACACGTAGGTGGTGCGGGTCTGTAAGGTAGGTGGCCTGCTCGCTGGAGCTACAGCGGCTAAGTGCCGATTGTAGCGATTGAATCGGCAGTTTCAGTCTGCCCGTGCACAGCGTAGTCGACACCACAGCGGCCAGACCGCCGTAGCTACAGTGGCTCCATGCCGATTCGCACCGCTAAAATCAGCATCAAGCCCACCAAGGCGGCACACACCTTCACCGGTCCAAACCATCCACGGATTGCATCGATGCGCAACATCATCCGCCAGAGCACTGGCATTACTCGTACCAACCGCGCCGCTCAAAGCCCCGAGAACGTTCAAACGTGCATGAAACGTATCGACGGCGAAGAGCCGCCCAGTGCCATCCAGCTCATGGTCGTATAGGTACCTTCGCAGCCTCAGCGGGAAACGATCAATGCCGCGCTACCCACCTCACATAGAGAGCGACAGACGCATTCCTTCAACCTTCGCTTTCAGCACTACCTCACATTATCAGATGCCTGGGAGCCCCTTATATCCTTTACATATTTCTTTTCTGCCCCTACAGGAGGGTTTGTGGCATGCTTGCAACTTTTGCAATTCCAGTTGCTAATCGTTGACGTCGCGGCCTCCTTGACTGCAACTCATCCAAGACGACGACATCAATCAGAAAGTCCTTGACCACAAGCCAGCCTCCCGTGCGGTCGAAAAGAACCCCAAACACGAATTTTCGTACACTCAAATCTCAGCGGCCGGTCCTGTCCTCGAGAGCACCGTTCCAAGCCCGATTGCTGCTGTGTCGCCGATCCTCAACAGTCGAGGGAGAAGGTGGATGTTGTTATCCGCTATTTCCAAGGTAAGGAAACCCGCAGCAACACTGCCACGAGAAGCACCGGAGCCGGTACTTTGGACAGCCTTTGACGATGAAGTTGCCTCTTATCCCAACCATTGCATCCAATCGAACATTCGAGACAACTCGCGCCACTCAGTACCATCCCAAACTAAAGAGCATTAGCTACAAGAGGCAGGCTCACTCGTATCACAGGATCGACAACCAGGCTACTGTCAACATGTATAACCTCTCGAGTTCGCTGAGGCCTTCATAAAGAGTCGTTTTGAAGACTCGGCGACATTCGCCCATCGACGATGTCCATTGGATGCCCGGCCAAAAGTTAGCATCGCGGACGATGACTTAACTACTCGAGCGTCGAGAACATGAAGACATGCTTGACCTCTCCATTGTGTGTTTTCGTGGTTACACGCCGTCTTGGACCATGAGACAAGCTGCTGAAAGAGTGCTCGTCATATTTAGGCCCCGTCCGGCCGCTGGAACATGCCGGATGGAAAGGGTGACGAAGGCAACAAACGTCCCAGGCTTCCTGTGGCACGGCACCTCTGAAACCCTCAAGATGTCCCTCGCTTTCGTCGTCAGTTGACCTCCTCAGTCGCGTAAGTGAAAACTTAGAACGCGGAGGCTGCTGATTCTAAGGAGGCCACTGCGCACGCGAAGAAGCTGTCTCTTAAGTAGCAGCAAGTCCTTTGAGACCTACGTTATAAGTACGTCCGGGCGATGACACATGGTTGGCAAACTGTGACGAAGGATTGAGAGACAGAAATAGAGAAGATGAACTCAAATACAACGGGACAAGCAATATTCCTGCGATGTACCCTTTCGGCCTCACAGATGCTCAGTACAAAGTGTTGAGACTTCCCCCAATGTTGGACTTTAAAAAGTGCCAGAAAGCAACATCAAAAAACAAAAGTACAACACATCTCAAGTCAAATATGACAAGGGTCATGTTGCCGGGACGGGGAAATGGTGAAAGCTGAACGCGAGTATTCCACCGATGCGATATAAGCATCCTCTGTTCCCATCTTGACAACATACGACCATATCCACTGGAGAACACGGGATCTCGTCCGCTCTCCCATAGATAAGCCAGTGAGGGCTGGAGTAGTAGTCGGGTCGGTGACGACCGGCGAATGCCCGGTGTTGTAAGTGCTATTTTTGCTGTTAGCAATCGAGATTTGTAGCATTTCTTTTGTCTGCGCCACCTGTCTCAATATCAACGTATGGAGCGATTGGGGGGAACGCAGGCAAGCGTGATTAGAATCATTGAGTAGTGATCATGTCAAGGAAAGGCTGGAATCCGCCGTCCATATTGGGCACAGGGTGTATGCAGATCAAACCGTCGTTGCTCTGGTACCAGACAGTTGGCAAAAGCAATTACGTGAGTACTAGGAGCCGCCCCATTTGACTACCAGGAACGCAGGCGCAGCGATCACGTCTGCAAAGACCGTCACTCTGCTCGATCGTCCCTCAGTCCAAGCGGGGAAGTAATGCGCACTGCGCGGAGACTCGAAGCTCATCTCTCTCCAGAGTAAAAATCTGTTTGTAGCTTCAATTCTTTCGTATCTTTTTTGTGCCACCCCGTTCGGTAGCTGACAATGGCGTGTCCTGAGGCTGTTGGCAGCCTCCACCCACGCCCTCACCAAGCAAACGACCGACCACAACACTAACATATCACGTTTCATTTCAATCACCATGCCAGTTCATGAGATCGACCAAGATTTTGAGAGTCATGTTTTCGGAAAGATTAAGGCAGAAGTCGAGGCCTTCCACAACGCAAACCTTGGGTTAAGATTTGCATGCTCGCGTTGGACAGCCCGCGCTCTAGGGGCGGGTCATTCATCCCGGTGTCCATGAATCACAGCTTGATGTCATCTTGGAGCGGGTGCAGCGTGTCTGACAGCCCGGCAGCTGCCACTCTTCGTCGCCATGCAGACAGTTGCAGGATAATTTGGTACTTGCCGCCAATGACACTGGCGTGGAACATACCTCCTAGTCTTTATTTGTGCCTTAGTTCTTGAACTAATGTGTCCGGCTGGTCAGCGAGCGTGGGCAGCTCATGTTTTAAACATGCGGTGGAGGCCCGTCTTTAACACTCGACCGTTTGTTTGCAGGTCGAAAATTTCACAACGGTATGCCGCAAATCATTTTCAAAACCTGAATTCCGAAGACGACGATGGTAACCCAATTCAAGGCTTTCTGCAACTAGTACCAGATGTAATAATGTTGCCGTCCAGGAAACAGCGGAGGTTTACATTCGCCCCAATGTTTACTTGCTTTCTTCTCTAAAAGATGGCGTTTGCTCACTGCATTCTCTTCAGTCCTACGGTCCTTTGGCACCATGACCGATGAACCTGCTCAGGCACCTCGTGATTTGACATCCACGAAGCAGAGTCAACTAGCCCACGGTTGAATAAATGTAAGTTTTCATCTTCATGCTACCGGACCTTGGCAGATATGGCTCCACATTGTTGAAGAGGATGGCCCTACCTAAATTAACCTGGTAATATGTCAGGCTTTGGACATGTTGGAAAAGCGGGAAGGGATGACGAGCTTATGATCGTATGGAGGGGTTGGTGGTTAATTGAAAGCGGGGGTACATTTAAGACGTGTCGCGACGAACTCACCTCAAGGTTGCCGTAGATCACACCAACACGTTGCGCACGGAGAGAACCAGTTCCACTGGGTTATATGGTAAGTTCGAAATTTGTCCGGTTTGGTTGAATTTCTCTCGGTTTTGGCCATGCTATCGTGAAGATTGCCAATCCCGCCTGCTGTCGACGTGCAGTCCACCCGTTGAGACGAGTCTCTGCTATCGGTTTGATAAATCTCTGCCCTTCCCAAGGTTTTGTTTGCTCTCCTCAATCGTGAGGTAACCTGCGAAGCAGCACGTCACACTGACCATAGGATAGTGCGTTCAATGCCAGCCTTTACTTCTCATGACAAGCATCATCCAGCTCTCCCTCACTCGCAGTACTCGTTGAAGATTACTATGGTGACGGCAGCGTCCATTCTGCCTTCACTAGCGCCGATTGCTGTGTGTCATCACACCCTTCGCATCCACCCAAGCTGTCTGCTAACCCTTTAGCCGAAGGTTCGACTCTGACAGGCAGTTCTAGTCACAATGGCACGACTGAAATGCCATCTCCAGCTATCGAAGCCCTAGCTGGTCATCACGACGCTTCTTCGAAACTTCCTCTGCCTGAAAAAACGGAGAGATTAGCTGAGGAATGACCTAAGCCACGCTGATATCTTCATCAAGGAACTGGGCTGTCTCCTTCTCAAAGACATATCGGGCTGAGTGAGGGAAGTTCCAAGTTATACATGGGGCCCGCTGGGGCAGTGGTAGAAAACCGAAAAGTAGATAGCAATTTACAGCATTGATTCCTCCCAATACAATGTTCCTGCTCGCCAAAAGTTGTTCCGGTTCTGCTGACCGCGTAGCGACAGCAATCTACGTACGCGAAAGGTAAATATCCTGCCATGATTTCTTCGCCGTAATACCGTACACTGTCTGCGTGTACTTGTGAAACGATAACTTCCTGGTGCCTTGGCTGAGGATGCCAAGCAAGCCACATCACATATCCATCTGACGCTTCTAGCGGCTGTGAGTCTTCTCGCCGAATACTCACTATCTCTTCTGCCAAGGCTACCATGGATTGCCTGTGAATTTGCCTTTAATTGGATTGCTTGGCCACTGACTCAGCCTGAATCGAAAGGCGCGCATCTGCTATTTTCAGCTGGAGACAGGCTCGTTGGACATTGCCTGTGTAACGTCCCAACCAGACCGGTGCTCACGGACTATGCTGCCCATTCCGAGGATGCACGATTGATTCACTTTGCCAGATCGTCTACCACCTGCTTCTACATTCGCTTGATGGTTTGAGGTAGACTCTGGCATTTATGTCACCAAGTTCTTGAACGTGGTTGGTATTTGACTCAAGCTGTGTGGCATTTTGTAGCGGCTATGGCGCCGCTATTTGCGTTCCTGTTGGTGGTGTTGTTGTTGTATGCGATCTGCTTTGGTTCTAATCCTTGCGCTGCTGCTGCTCCTTTTTATAATCTGCAACGAACCATGTCGTTGATCTGCCCGGGCGTCTGAGCTCTCAAATGATGCATAACATTCAATATAGGTCGCCCTTGCAGCACAACCTTCCGATCCTTGACATCTATGTTTGAAGGCCGGCTCCAACGCCACTTGCTTCTCATCTCTTCAAGCTTGGGCCCAGCAGTCCGATTACTCTCAGCGAGGCCAAGAGTTTGGCTGACGAAGCTTCCAACGACAGGAAGGAACTTGAAACCGTGGCCCGATCCTCCGGTCGCGACACTGAGACCCTGGATATCTGGGTGATGGTCAATCAACCAGCCTCCATCGGGTGTCATGGCGTCCCAGCATATTTTCATGTCAAAGAATTTCTTTTTGGCTAAGCTTGGCGCCCATCTGTTTAGGACCCAACGGATGCCCTCTTCTGCGATGGACGGAATCTTGCCGGCCTCATTGGTGCCGACAAGATCGCTGTTCCGAAGAGCAATGCCGACGTCGGATTGATCCTCCCAGCTTGATCGAGGATTCTCGTCATGCGTGAACCCCACGATTCCCAACCCAAGCTTCATAAGACCGGTGGCAGGGTCTGGAGGGAAAAAGTAGCCATTGTGGTAGATGTCTACGGCAGGATAACCTTTCCAAGCTCTCAGCTCTTCTGGGTCTTCTAGTTTCCAGTGGGCGATGGCAAAACCAGTGGGGTGTATCTGGGTGCCTAGACCGGGGAGAAGTTCCTTGTTAGAAGTTGAGAATGCTCCTGTGGCGTAGATGACACGTTCCGCAAAGTGTGACTGCCCATCGGCTGTCTTGACTCCGCGGATCTGATTACCAGAGAGGATGTTGGCGACAACACGCCCACACTGCGGATCGCTGATTTGTTTCCCCCCAAGTGATTCGAAATCTTTCATGGCTGAGATGACAGCTTCCTTAGGGTTCGCCCACCCAGCGTGCTTCGCCAAATTTAGTAGATGCAGTGAGCCGAGAGGAAGGAGGAGAAAGAAGGAAGTCTCACGTTGACGTAGTAGAAGTCCCATCCCCGAAGCTTGTCTTTATTTCCTAGGAGCGGAAACTTGCTGTGAAGAGCTGAGACCTTGTCCGCCTCTCCAAAGTCCTCCACGTCTACCTCGTTGGTCCGTAGGACATGCTTGCACTTTTCGACATTCGTATAGCCAGGGGGCTGAGCTCCGATACGGCCAGAGAGATGGAAATGCTGCGAGAACACGGGGTCGGTCTGCCAGGCCTCGATGGCTTCTTTGGCAAGCTTGGCGTAGAATGAATCAGCATAGTCCATGCGTATGGCGCGAGATGTGTCGTTGCCGGAGGCAGAGTCGATTGAGGGAAATGATGCAGAGTCAAGCAGCAGCACGTCTATATCATCTCGGTGATGCCGCTGGAGATGCAGAGCGGTGGACAGGCCGAATGCGCCGGCACCAATGATGATGACCTTCTTTTTAGGGACAGACGATGTCATTGTATCAAAGGTTTTGGAGTTGAATTTGGAACAAATCTGTCAATTGCAAGTTATACGTCGAGAATCGTGTTCCAGTTGATAAATGCAGACAATATCATTGATCATCGGGGTGCAGGGGACCAAGATGTGACACATTTGGTGCCTTCACTCTAAACCCAAATGGGTGTAAAATTAACGAGGTCTAAGGTGATGGAGTCAGCATTCTAGTCACATGCAGTATATGCAGAGCGACGCAGCATAGCAAGATAAGGACTCTTTGCGCTTTACTGCTTTTGTTCTGTTTCAAACGAGCTGCATGGTTAACACAAGTCTTGTGGGTCCATCCTCTCTCTCCCCGCTGGGCGTCTTGAAGCTTGTATGATTGGGCATATCATGGGTCTGATGAGCGATCCGGAATCCCTACAAGTTATTTCCCGTCTCATATCTGTCTTTAAGCCGAGGGTAGTCGTGAGATACACTTGGGTCAAGGTTTAGAGGCACCGAAAACAGAGTATTTGGCCGTGAGGCCAGCAAGTAGGCATCGACGAGGTGCTCAATATCAAAACCATCACGTATAAAAGTGTAAACATGACTATATGTTGTAATCCCATCACACCCATTCAAGCACTTGGTGTCTGTTCAACTTGGTGCTCTCCCACAGAAAGCTGTACCCGTCGCTGCATGCTGCCGCTCTGTGGCCAACCGGGAGGGACCACACCTCCTCAAGCACGCAAAGAATCTGACTCGACGCCGTGTCGCCTGACAGGTTTCGTGAAAACAGCTGCCTGATCCGCTGTGCCAGTGAAACCTTCTGATCCGGGCTATGCAAATGGCATCCCGCGACGAAATATGGCCAAATGTAACTGGAAGCGCCAAGTGCCCCATGTTGGGGAACTGCAACGCCAGAGCCTAAAATCCCACCCAGCCGATCCAGGCACATTTCAGTTTGCTCATAAGCTGTAATATCTGATTGAGGATATAAATTCCCCAGCAGTACCACAGTGGCCAAACGAAAGGCTTCGGATGTCTTTTCTAGAAGAGTTGTCGGCGCCGAACACGCGTGCTGGCTTGGCAATTTCGCGCTTGCATCGCTGTCTCTGCGCTCAGCGGGTGGAAGTTGGTCCATGGCAAAAAGGTGTTTTGCCATCATGTTGGCCCAAGTCTGTTGTAGACCTGGTAATGATTGCGACCGCGATTGTGCAACTTGTCTCATTCGCGATGTAATGACCAAAATCGATTTGAGCAGTTCATTGGAGCATCCAGCGAACGGATTGATCTCCTCGGGTGGCCGATCAGCCATGCCCAGCCAGTACTGAGCATGGTCAAAAATCTCAATCTGATCCTCTAGTGGCGACAAGGAAGTAAAGGCGAGTACGCTGCGGGAAGCAAAATACTGGCTGAGAAAAGACACGACAGCTTTCTCGTAGTGAGAGTCATGGGAGTCCAGCGGGCCTAAGTCCAACAACGTGCGGACGCCCCTTGCATGCGTCATCCAAGGTCTGATTGGCAAGCCATGCGGGTCTTTAGGCGTTTGCCCTGGATTGTAAATCTCAAAGAAGCATAGCATGAGGATCGTGCTGAGTATTTCCAGTCTTGAGAAGGATGTCCGCTTCTTGTTGTTGAGTGACTGTTGCAAGCCTTGTAGCACTGCTACCTGGTGACGAAGGGCAGTAGTCCGGAAGCGGTCATCTCGCAATTTGACGCGGTTAGCCGTGAAGGCCAAAATGGCTCTCAGTAGTATGTTGGATTTGTTGACCAGCGGGAGAATGACTTGGCGATAACTTTTGTTGTAGCCGTTCCTGACAATGCATTGAGGGCACATCTCGGCAACATCTAGATGCCATCACCAATTAGTGCTAGACAACTCATGCGTCATGTGTAGGTCCTACAATAGTGAAAAAGCATGCTGTCCTTGCGTTCCATGTTCGGAAGCTGATATGGGTCGCCAAGCGATGAGATGGAAAGAGAGCATGTTTCAGATGGCATCAACAAGAGTAATGCACTATTGTCTGTTGACAATTGATTCATTCCAAGATGAATCCGGCTTGCTAAGTTGTGATTGTCGTCGACATCGGGTCCGCTTATGCACGAAGCTGCGGACACAAACATTGCATGGAGGGGCTCCTCGAGCCGGTCTACCGAGAAAGTCTCTGACCTCGTTTCCTCGCTCAAGGGGGAATTAGTCATTTGAGTTGACGCATCTCTCCGTGCTCGGTGCCGCCGGGAGCGGTTGTTACCCATCCTCGCACCTTGTCGTGGCCATTTCAGCGAAGGCTTGTAGGAGCAGTCCATGGCTGCACGCTGACATCTTTGACAAGACGGCTTCACCTCTGATGATTTCCATTATCAATCTCGTCGTCGATCCTCGTTTGAGGTGTTGAAGACCTACCGTCACACTTTATACGTCGCCGTCGACAAGTTTGGCAGCCGGTAGTTGTGCGCGCCGTTGGTCTGCGCGACGCAGATTTTGGGATATGTGTTTGCATCGTGTTCGCTAATGATGAGGAAAGCAAGGGAGACACGCGTAAGCTGGATCAAGTGATCTTGGAGAGGAGAACCGCATAAGCAAAACGGATAAAGGGTCCTTATCATGAAGAATAACCGGGGACGGATGTGCTTATCAGCGGGGACTGACCGGGAGCTGATAAGCGGTCCGGGGATACCAGGCTTGGCAAGATCGCGGGGTAAGCAACTCAGAAAGACTCTAATCTGGGTCATGGGTATTTGCATCCAAAGTAATATTCTGCCTCACCAACTGCTTTTGGATCAAGGTTTGACGGCCTTCTGACTGGATAGTCGATTATTCTGATACGTTCCATCCTTCAAAGGCAAGCATCATATCTTTTCAAGCATGACGTACTGGTACCTCGGGACTACTCCGTCACATCTGAGGGAATGTCTTGATGGAACACCGATAATCAAAAGGCAGAACTATACAGACAAATATGAAATAGCGGTATAGCCAAGTGATTATCCAAATAGTAATTCCTCGGTAAAAACGACATTTGAGTGCGCGTACAACCCGCCGGAAACTTCTCAGCTACATAGCTAAAGAGCATATCGGAATAGAAGACTCTCGTCGCCCATATCGGTCAATTGCTCCGTCGTATACTTGGCCATTACCTCCTCGGTCGAAAGGGCTGCCCTTCTGGAGTTGATCCTCTTCAGGATCAGGTAGTAGATGCCGGGCCAGATGACGCCGAATGCTGTCAACATGGCAATGCAGATTCCAAATCCAGTAGGGTATACGGGTGCTTCATCAGGCAGAAAAATGTTGGATCCCACAATCTAAGGGTCTTCGAGTCAGCAAAGCGTTTCACGTGGTCAGGGGCCTGGGTCAGAACTTACACCCCCGAGCTGGGACAAGGACATCATTAGTCCAAGCCCGGCCGCACGTTTCATGGAACCAGCCATGTTCAGAGCTACCCAGGCCATCACGGCAGGTGAGATGGGATACAAACCACCGGCCATGAGAAAAATGCCGAAGTATGTTACTCCGGGAATCTGATGGTAGCGGATTGTGATGGTAATGATAATGAATCCAATGACAGCCATGGCATTTGGAAGCACAATTGACAGTGCCCGCTGGCGGTAGCGATCGGCTGCCAGGCCAGAGATGACGGTGACAACGCAGGCAAAGATGTATGGCGGAGCAGTCATTGCCTGTGCCTTGATGTTTGAATATCCCAGGCTCTGAACGATGCTGGGCAGGACAAAGCTGATTCCGTACACAACAACAGCCACGGTGAACTCCGTCAACGCCACAGAGTAGGTGTGAATGGAGCGGAACGCCTTCTTGACGTCGGCCATGTTGAAATCCTCTCGCTCCTTGATGCCGCTCTCTCCACCTGCGGCGAATCGGTTTCGGAGCACGAGATACTCGCGTTCTTCGTCTGTTAACCATATTGTAACCTGTTCCGGCACAGGCTCAATCAACCAGAAGCACGCAATACCCACAATGACGCTGAAGGCTCCCTCCAAGACGTAGATCCAGCGCCAGCCCCGGTAGCCCCAAGTGCTATCCAGGCGGCCAATGGCAAAAGCAAGAAGTCCAGAGAAAGCGCCTGCGATGGAAGCAGCCGAGTAAAAAATGGTCATTCTTGAATGCAGTTCTTTGGGGCTATACCACGAGGTGAGAATAAAGGAGCAACCGGGGTAGATACCGGCTTCGATAATGCCGAGGATCAATCTGAAAGCTATCCAGCCAGCATACGTGCTTTGAACGCCAGAACAGACAATCGTCGATCCGCATCCGATGAGAAGTGAGGGGAGCCAGAATCGTGGGCCGACACGCTTGAGCATAATGTTTGACGGGCTGACTCTAGGTTAGCAACTGACAGTGTGAAGACCGCTGCTCAGCTCAATACTTACACGCCACCGGCCGCATATGTGATGAAGAAGACGGCCAGAGACACGTTCCATTGCTGTCCGTTTAGGCCGAGGTCTCCCAAGGCACCAAATAATTTGGCATTGCCTGCAAAGAAATGTGCTCAGTCAGTCACATAGAAGGCGTGAGGTTGCACTGAAAGGTATGCTGGATCATACCTGCATTGGAGCGGTCTATGTAAGCCAGAAGATATACCAGCACCAGAGGAGGCAGGATGCGGAAACTGGAACCAGTTAATGAACAGTGACCTTGTCATTCTAACGAACACTCACTCGACTTTTCGAATAAGCGAGGCCTGCTTTTCCTCAGTGAATGACTCTCGCAGACAACAAAAGCGTTCATACTCGGACGAGACCACGCCCTCGGCAGAAAAGCGGCCGTGGAGCGACTCATCTTCGGATGCGATGGCTGTTTTTGTATTCATGCTTGTTGAGGCTGTTGCAATACCGATTCTATCGTTCAAAACAGGAGAAAAGAGGATCGCGCTGCAGGTAGAATGATTGTCTGTCTAAGAAACAAAATGGCAAACTTATATCGAATCCAAACTCAAATCACAGCAAGCCATGAGGTAAGGTCACCGAGCCGAGCGGCAGGCCGACCCCTCCCTGCACGAAGAGATAGACCGAGAGATAGACAAGCAGATAATCCAGGACTTGCATCTTATGTCTGGCTCCTATTCTTCATAGGCATTATCGGGGGATCAATTCATTTCATGTGCGGCCCAATGATGAGCGAAGTTTGAGGCATCGCTAGTTTGATCCAGCTTCCCAATCACCTCGATGCCCAAAATTCCTAGCCTAGCACGTCTCCCCGCATCAGCAGCCATGGTAAATCTTGATTCACGTTGCCTGATAAGCGTTGGTACATGTACCCTTGTCAACCTAGATAAATCGTCGTCGGCAAATGTATAATTCCCTTGGCGTGGTTTGATTGGACCATTCTTTCAAAAGCGCCAATCCCAGATTCCCTGGATTCGTGACAGCCTAACCATTTCAAGGATGAATTAGACGAGCAGCACCCCACCATCCATGCCTTAGGTTGCTCTCACCCCTAATCTCAGTTCCCCACTACAAAGGCTAAGCTCAATTGAATACATCGCAAACGAGCTTTATCGATAGATATCGGCTGGCCAGGCCGACGTCTGTCCGGGGTCCGCCCGATTTTCATGAAATGGGTGGGAAATTGACTTGCAGCCTATATATCGGCACAAGAGTGCAGACTGAACATGAGAAGCTGGGATAATCAGCACCGTGAGAGACAAATAACTCAGTCTTTAAGCTCAAGTCAGTCTTCAACCCTAAAATAAAGATGCCAAAGATCACCATTCTAGGTGCCGGGTAGGATTTCACCCCTTTGCGCGACAGCACTTTGATCACGGGTTGATAAGTAAAACCACAGAATCACCGGCCTCACAATCGCGAGTCAGCTACCCAGGGGTTACGACGTGACGATTGTTGCTCGCAACCTTCC
>JANUHK010000455.1:0-16350 GCA_026319125.1 Colletotrichum noveboracense | reverse complement strand
CAGGGATAGGCGCCTAGCAGCGGTGAAGCATACCGGGGCTAGGCGGTGTGCTACAGCAGAATAGTGGATCCGGCGGAGCCGGATCTCGGTAGCTGCTCCGGCAAAGCCGGAGATCTCGGCCGGGCTCTAGCCCGTGACATTTATATTATATAATAAACTTTCTCTTTTATTAAAAGCTTAGTTACTTATAAAGTTAAATAATTATTATTCTTCTATAAAGTTATATTAATAATTTAGTTTCTTATTAAATTCTTTTTTAATTCACTATTTTAGTTTTTAGTTAATTTATTTAATCTAAATAGGGTTTCTATATATATATTTATATTATTCTATATATATAAGCATAATATTAAGTTATCTCTCCTATATAGGGTTATATACCTTATTTTAGATCTATTCTAAGTAGGCTATTTTAGCTAGTTATAATCTTATAAGTCTTTACTTATTATTATTCTTAAGATCTTATTTATATATTAACTAAGATACTATAGATAAGCTAATAAATATTAATTATTAGACTTATAATATCTTATTAAGCTATTCTATAATCTTTTAGACTATCTTACTATTACTTATATAAGCTATAATAAATATCTTTTTCTTTATTTCTATGATAGTTATGATATAGCCTATATATCTATAATCTAAGTTATATAGATAATATCTTAAAGCCTTTTTATTACTTTAATATATAAAGTCGTTATTATTATAATATTTAGTTTATAATATAAACTTATAAAAAGTTTTATTAGTTATACTAACTTATTTAGTTTATTTATAAATAAACTACTTGTCACGGGCTAGAGCCCGGATTGATATCTCCGGCTTCGCCGGAGCAGTTACCGAGATCCGGCTCCGTTGGACCCACTATTCTGCCGCAGTACGCCGCCTAACCCAGCCTGCTTCACTGCTGTTAGGTGCCTACCCTTATAAAGTCCTTTCTTCCTTCTTCAGCTTAGAATAGTCAATCGATAGCACCTCTATATTAAACAAGCCTAGGGGCCAGCCCCTTACATATTCTAAGCTTAACAACAAAAGACGCTATATAAAACCTCACGAGAGCGATACGACGATTCGCTAGAGGGTAGCACAAACGAGAAGCCGCTACGCAAAACCTCACGAAAGCGATACGATAGATTCACTAGAGGGTAGCGCAAACGACGCGATAAACGCTGAGATTAACCGCCAGATTAACAAAGCAGTTAGCGCAAGTGTCTGTCCTCTTCAGGACCAGATAGCCCAGCAGTCAGCCCAGATAATGCAGCTCTTGACAGCTCTGAATAGGCTTATATCACCAGATAGAGCAAACCCTATGCTGCTTGCAAGCAGCGTACTAACCCTATCTACAGCTGATATAACTATACAGGCTCTAACGAGTGACAGCATAACAATAGTAGCCGAAGGGCGAAGAAAGCCCCTACTGAATCCCCTAAAGTTCACAGGAAAGCGCAAAGACTACCCAGCATAGTCTCAGCAAATACGTAATAAGATACACCTAGATATAAGACTTATAGGTGGTACCACTAAGGTTTAGTACTATATTAACTCACGCCTCAACGTTAACCCTCAGTAAGTTATTACTACCTTTTATGCTACTAGAGGCCCTAAGGGCAAGCAAGACTCCTCTGAATTCATGAGATACTTGGACTATGCATATAAGGACCTGAGTACCACCTCCTGCGCAGCTGCTATGCTGCGAACGATCTGCTAATAGGATGACTAGTCCCTTGCCTCCTTTCTTCCCTGATATAAGAGAACACTATCAGAAGCTGGTGGAGCTAGCTGGGCAGACTAAGCGAAGATAACCCTCCTCAAGGGAGCGCTTAGCATACAGCTTCACTAAGCCCTCATTACTATTAACCTCCCCGTTAATAACTATTATAGATAGCTCATACGCATGCAAGATATAGCTGTAAGGCTGGAGAGGCTTCCAGCTATAACGCGCAGAAGCAGCTTATACCGCCCTAGAGCCCCCTAAGCAAGCAGACGCCACGACGACGATAGTGACGTGATGATAACCAGCGTTAGTTGCACAGGAAATAAGAAGGGAGCCCCAGAATCGCAGCGCCGCAGACGCTACTCCTCGTCTGAGTCTGAGGATAGCAAATAACTGCAGAAGGATAGTTGCTGTTACTATAACTGCAGTAAGATCAGCTATATTGCTGCATAGTATCCTAAGCTAAAACTTTTAGGGCTTAAGAAGGTTAAGAAGGTTAAGAAAGCTGTGAAGTTAGAGGAGAGCAGCAACAGCAGTGCTATAGAGGAGCTAGGAAGCTCTAAAGCTGAAGAGAGCTTAGGAAAAGAGTAACTCTAACGTAAAGTTAGGCGTTAGAGGTAGAGCTTAGTGATATCACAGAATAGAAACAGTTTAAGCATTGCATAAGCAGTAAATCAGCAGTGATCACTACCTGTATATATAAGGGCACTTAAGCAGACGCCCTAATAGATATTAGGTGCAACCTATACGCCCTTATTAACTATAACCTTACCTAAAAGCTCTACCTACTAATAGTAGACCGCTCTAAGCAGCTACTAAGCAGCTTTAGCAACACTACAGGCGCTATAAAAGCAATAGGTGTAGTTATCTTTAACCTTAAGCTGTGTGGTTATAATGAGAAGATCTTTATATATACTATATATAGCCTTAGTGATAACTTATTCCTAGGGAAGCCTTAGATAGAGAGGAACTATATCTTATATAATACTACTGCATAATAGATATAATATAGGAGGGGTAGCATAGACCTACATCTTAAGGGCGAGGAGGAGCCAGAACAAGTGCGCCAGATTAAGGCTGCCTAGCTCCTCCCAGGAGCCACTTTTGCAACGCTCTATAAGAGGGCGCAACAACACACCAAACAAACTATAAGATATAAAGTCTAAGCTATCAGCCTAGCAGATATACAGAAGGCTCTTAAGAAGAAGACTGGGAAAGCAGACCCAAAGGCCCTCCTTCCGCTAGTTATACTAGCTAAGTTCTACAAGCTGTTCCAACCTAATAAAGCCGCCAACCTTCCACCATATCACCCTAAGGTCGACCATAAGATCCCTATCAAATAGGATAGCAACAGTAATAAGACTGTACTACTATAGGGCCTGCTCTACAGTATATCACAAGAAGAACTCCTCATCCTCCATAAGACCCTATGAGACCTACTCAACAAAGGCTTTATCCATGCCAGCAGCTCAGAGGTATCAGCACTAGTACTATTCGTACGTAAACCAGGGGGAGGGATACGCTTTTATGTCGACTATCGCACCCTTAACAAACTTACTAAGCGCAACTAATACCCTCTCCCCTTGATCCAAGAGACGCTACGCACTATTAGTGCTGCTAAGTGGTTTATGAAACTGGATGTGGTTGCAGCGTTCCATAAGATACAAATCGCTGAAGGAGAGGAGCATAAGACAGCCTTTTAAATAAGATATAGGCTATTTAAGTGGCTAGTTATACCCTTTAGGCTTATAGGAGCCCCTACAACATTCCAACGATATATCAACAGAGTACTTCAAGAGTACTTAGACGATTTCGCAACAGCATAGATAGATAACATCTTAATCTACTTAAATAGCTCATAATAAGACTATAAAGCAAAGGTTAAGCTAGTACTGCATAAGCTAGCTGCTACAGGGCTCCAATTAGACCCCCATAAGTGCGCATTCTCTATAAAGACCATTAAGTACCTTAGGTTTATTATAACAGCTAGAGTTAGCATCTCTTATGATCCTGAAAACTGAAAGCAATTAAGGAGTAGGCTCCACTAAAGACGGTTAAAGGAGTCCAGAGTTTTTTAAGGTTTGCAAACTACTACCAGATCTTCATCCCAGCATACTTAGAGATTACTAAGCCCCTAATAGCACTTACTAAGAAGGGTGTCCTCTTCTGCTAAGGTAAGGAATAGGAAGCTGTCAGATTAGAGGTAGTAAATCGAATAGTGAGGTATTGTCTTGTTCTTCTATGTGTTCAATAATAAAAGATCTTCTACTAATTTTATATCCAGAGTGAGGGCTTTTACCCTTATCCATAGAGTTTGGCATAACCATAGAAAACTCTTATCAGCTCCTCTTAAGGTCGCATAGTGGCGGACACCTTTCATAGTGACTGACACCTCTCAAGGTTATCATGGCCAATTTGACACGCCCCCTCAGGGATAACGCGCATGCTGGGGTTCCCTGACCTAAGTTTTGGCCATATTGTCTGTATCTGGAAGATCACGAGCTTCCATATCCTATACGTTGTTTTTCACAGCCTCAGCGACTTGTCTCTCGTCTTCCTCTATAAGCTTGTATTCCCTGTTACGTTCTAGAAGCGCTTGCTGGTCGCTTAGGCGTAGTTGTTGGCAAAAAATCTTAAACTGCGGCAAAGCAAGCGCCTTCGTAAGTCCGTCCGCCATGAGTTGTGCTGACGGCGTATACGCGACAGAGACGCGATGCTCAGCGATCTCCTGCCTCAGCCAGTGGTTGTGTATGTCGACATGTCGGAGGCGCGTCTGAAGTTGCACAAGCTCCGCGTTGACAAGGCGAACAGTCTGCTGGTTATCGCATTATATGTGTATAGTCGTCTGGGTGCGCGTGGGAGTTGCAAACTGCGCTTCTGGCATGCTTTCTATAGGTAGTTGAACTTGTAGGGCACCTATTAGGCAGCTTACGAAGAGTGCTTCTCGCGCTGCTTGTGATAGAGAGAGGAGTTCTGCTTCAGTTGTCGACGTTGTGATAGTTGTCTGCTTATTAGCCTTCCAGGCGACGATCCCTCCAAAGAGCTTCATAGCGAACGCTTATGAGCTCTTGCGATTAAGCATGTTATCCGCAAAACTAGCGTCAGAAGCTACTTTAAGCGTATCATCGTCGCTCCCTGGCGTAGCGCCATACTCGAGGCAGAGGTAGCGCGTATTATATAAGTATCGTAGTACGCGTTCAACCGCTTTATGGTGCGTAGGGCCTGGGTTGTGATTGAATCTTGCGAGGCGGCTTGCTGCGAAGGCGATATCTGGCCGCGTCATTACTGCTGCATAGAGAATTATTCCAACGCGCTTCTGATAGTGATTGATCTCCCACGGCGCAGCTTCACCATCATATGGGAAGAGCTTAGTCTTCGTTATAGGCGTATAGGCGCGCTCTTCAGACGCTTCTGCGTTATCAGCGCGTGGCGTAATAAGCTTCTATACCTTCTCTGTAAATACAGCTTGTGATAGCCATAGCTTTTGCGTAGAGCGGTCTTATATAACCTTAATGCCGAGGAACCATTAGAGGTCTTTGCCTCCCTTAAGGTGGTAGCGTTTCTGAAGTGCGTTAATAGCCTCCTATGCGTCTGCAGAGTGTTCGCAAGGAAACGCTAGCATATAGTTGTCAACGTAGAAGAAGAATATTACTTGGCCTTGTTGCTAACAGCAGTTCTCGCCCGCTACGCGTGAGAAGCTTAGCGCTCTAAGTCCTGCTTCTAGATGGCGTTGCTATAGAATAGGAGATTGGCGAAGTCCGTAGAGTGCTTTCTGTAAGCGTAGAATAACTCCTAGGCGGCGGTAGCCTGGCGGAAGCTGCATAAAGACTGTTTCATTAAGAGTAGCGTGTATAAACGTATTAACAGTATTATATTGTAGCAGCTCTATATTAAAGCGTGCTGTAAGTGCTATTAGAATGCAGAACGATATACCTGCGAGCGTAGCAGCATACGTATCCTACGCATCTTTCGCTTGTTGGTCACCCTGGATCATAAGTCTCGCTTTAAACTTCGCTAACCGCCTGTGTTTATTAAGTTTATACGTATAGACCTAGTAGCAGCTGAGAACTTAATGACTGTAGGCCTCGCTTTTGGCTACTTTGCGCTAGGATCGTAACGCCTCATGCCCTCTCAGATAGCTCTGTTCAGCCTCAAGAAACTCCCTTGCAAAGGGGTGCGCTTTTGTAGCGTTATTTCGTGGTGCCAGCTGATCGTGAGATGTGGGTAGAGCGGGTAATGTTCTCCAAAGGTCTCTAAGCGGACTCTGCTGAGCTCTATACGTATTTATACTCCTTGGGTGCCTCTCGCTCTCCAGCTTTTGTTTGGCTACGGCAGACGCTCCCTATTGAAGGTCTATCTCGTCTATAGCCGCCTTTTGGGTATAACTTACTCCTGTTGTAGTTTCAGAGGCTTCCCACCCCACGCGCGCGCTCAAAGGGTGATCAGCCCAGGTGCAACAGTCTGCAGGGCTATCTATCAATCGCTTAGTCTTATCCTTATATGTCTTTTGTGCGCGCAGCTAAGCGCTGCCAGCTAAGAAGGCAGCTTTAAATGATGTGCGTGGCGCCTAGCACAGCAGCAGCGGAATAGTTTTTGAATCTTTAGATGTTTTTAAAGGGTGGTCGCTATGTTCCCGCCCCCTCACGTTGAGCAGAGTGCTCTGTAGCGCTGTGAAGAACGCTGAAGGTGGTGGAGGTGTCTCCAGAGGGGTTATAAGTTGAAACCTCGCTTTTATATATAGAGCATCCTCTAGAGGAGGCATCCCACGCTCTAGGGCTGCTATATCACTCAGCTCAGCGTGCTTATAGTCTTTAACCACCTTATCTGCTTCTTTATCAGCATCTTGCAGTATAGTAGTCCTATTTGTCTAGTTAATTAGCTGCGTTAGATGCTCTTAGATCTCTTGTAAGTCTATATGGCGGAATTCTTCTGCAAGCTCCTTTAGGTTGCCATTAAAGAACTGCTTTTCGTTGAAGACTACGTCTCGCGTAGTGAATACCTCATCTCATAAGGGATTCCATATTCAGAAAGAGTTGCTTGAGCTATAGCCCATAAGATAACTAATAAATGCTCGTGGAGCTAGTCTCTAGCGGCGGTTCTGCTTGAGTTGCGCTTGTTGAGTCATAGCAAACGCCTTGCAGCTGTATGCTTGAAGGTGTGAAAGATCTGGGCGTGCGTAGGGTGCTGCTTCTGCGGCCTAGAAGTGCTTGTGGAACACCTCGTATGGTGTTTGCCAGCCTCTTGAGGCTGTAGGGGTTCTGTTGTAGAGATATGTTGATGCTTTTGTTGCTTCCAGCCATAGGATATCTAGCAACTTAGCTCCGGACGCTATAGCTCGCGCGCGTTGCTTAATAGTAGCTGCAATTCGTTCAGCTCTGCTATTTTGGGCTTATATGTTTGGCGCGCAAGGCTCAAGTCTTATTCCGCGTGATTCGATCTCTGAGACTACTCGCGGATGCTTCAGGATCTCATTGTCCATCTCTATGACTTTCACTCTTGCTCCATACTAGGTCGATAGGAGTGTGAGGAAGTTAGTAATAACAGTAAGTAGGACATCTGTAGTCCGTCTTATGAGGTAGAAGTCCCAGGTATAGGATGATGATCGATCTGTCACTAGCAGCGTATACTGGTAGCCTTCATAGCCCTCATTATAGTCGTGGAAGTCTATAGCAATACGATTAGCAGGCTTCTCTCGTAGTAGGGCTTCCTTCACTGCTCTTTGCACCTGGCGGTGTAGCTTGCTTGTTCCACACGCGTCACAGTTGATTGTTGAAATAGCAGAGCCTCCTGTGAGCAGTTGTACGCTGCGCAAGGAGCTGATAAGGTGGCATATTGCTTCTAGGCCTGGGTAGCCTAGGCAGTGGTGCCATATTGTTGTACTCCTATAGATTGGCTTTCGACGTGTTGCTGTAGTATATTTATGCTGTTATTGTAGTTTTGGCGTCTTATCTACTGCTTGTGGGATTAGAGCTATTATAGCTAATGCTGTTTTGTTTTTAAGGGGTTGATACTTGAGAACTTACTGATAATAGTGCTCTTGGAGAGCGTAGAGATATGATGAGTTGGATCTGCGTAGGCAGTTGTTATGTAGGCTTATATCCCACTATATGCCATGCTAGCGTAGCTGTTGGAGAGAGATAAGGCTGCTTGCAAAGCCTAAATAAAGTGCTGCGTTATATAGCTGCAACTTTGTCGTACTACTGCTGCGCCCCCTCAGCTTGATCTCAGCTGTACTATAGCCCTCAATAGGCACCTGATATGCGCCTGCCCATATAAAGTCGCCTGGAGCGGCTCCATAGAGTGTTATAAACCTTAATAGGCTGTTGAAAACGTGAATTATCGCTCCTAAGTCAAGTATAGCTGAGTTACGTAGCTTATATGTAGAGGGTTGCGTGTGAAATACGCTGTGGGCTTTGCCTCTACACCTTCCATATAGTTAGGCTTCTATATTGCTGCTTAGCTTAAGCTTTTGAATGCGTTCCGCAAGCTCTTTATTGTTATTAATCTGGTCTTCGACGAGCCTATGCGTTGGTTCGTGACGTGCAAGTCGCTCAGGGCGTAGATCTTTAAAGACTATCCAGCACTTTGAAAGTGGATGGAGGCTGAGGCATGCAGGACAGAGCTTTTCGTCCTCAGTCTCCGTCTTTGCGAGTGCTCTCTTTTGAGACCTATCTCTTATAGGCGTTGCGCGAGATAGACCTGCGTTTCGAGGAGCTCCTTGTGTGCCTCGTTGCGCTCGTCGTCCGAGGTTACGCTTTATAGGAGTAATGGCCTCCTGCTCTGAGTCTTAGGTAGTAGCGCTATCTGCGTCGCCTAATATTGTTGGTCCAAAGGCTCTACAGCTGCTTTTAGCGCGTGGGTTGGCGTTCTTAATAGTTCGGAGGAACTCTCTTGTCTTCTTAATAACATCACCTATAGTGAGGGTGCCCTCTTTCGCCTTATCAGATGCGTTCGTATGGTATGAGAAGATCTAGTTATTAATATAGCTATTACTAAGCGTATCGACATAATCTGGGAACCACTGGTCAGCTTCTCTGGCTTGTGGAAGGCTACTTGCTTGTGCCTCATAGATCGCTCGCTCCTATTTTGTGAGCCAGTCTTCTACATCGCGCTTTATAGCTAGCTTCTTGTGGGCTGGGAGTTGGAGGACTGCACTATATTTGGCTTTTGCAGTAGCTTTTCGTTTGCTATTGCTGGATCCTACGCGCTTCTGAAGCTCATAGATCCACTCGTCAAGGTTCTTATCAGCTGTACAGCAGTGTCGTAGGAGTTCTGGGTCAGCTGTATCTCTGATCCAGTCTTATAGGGCGTGGATGCTCTTTATATAAGCTTCGTAACGTTTGATTTGAAACGTGTAATCAGCTTGTCGATCACGATATAGCTTGCGGTTGGCTTGCGAGAGCTCTGTGAGGTTTTCAGCACGCGCGACTGCAGCGTTGTTGTCTGGATCTAGGATGACCGCTGCAGAGTTTGCTCCACCCCCGGACGGATGGTCAGAGATCTCTGGAGCGTCTGGAGCTGCTATGAGTGCGTTGAGATGGCTCTGGAATGCGCTGGGCATAGTTTGAATGTGTTCTGCTGGATTGATGTGCTTCTAGAGATCGTAGGACTTTGCTTTTGACTGCAGCTGATTGAACCAGAGGATCTAGTTGCGCGTTGAGCGTAGCTTGATTGTCTTTATAGTTGCTGTCGTCATATTGATAGAAAAGAGTATGTAAGAAGATAAATAGGCTTCTGACTAGATTTGTGGATTCAGACTGTTAATTGTCAGATTAGAGGTAGTAAATCGAATAGTGAGGTATTGTCTTGTTCTTCTATGTGTTCAATAATAAAAGATCTTCTACTAATTTTATGTCCAGAGTGAGGGCTTTTACCTTTATCCATAGAGTTTGGCATAACTATAGAAAACTCTTATCAGCTCCTCTCAAGGTCGCATAGTGGCGGACACCTTTCATAGTGACTGACACCTCTCAAGGTTATCATGGCCAATTTGACAGAAGCAGCATTCCAGGAGCTTAAGAGGATCTTCATAGCTAAGCCTATTCTATACTAACTTAATCCTAAGCGTATAACTTATATTAAAGCTAACTGCTCAGGCTTTACCCTTAGAGGAGTACTATCATAAGAAGATAAGCATAATAGACGTCATATAGTAGCATACTACTTATAGCAACTAAACGCTGCTTAGTTTAACTACCTAATCTATAACAAAGAGATACTAGCTATTATAAGCTGCTTATAAGCATAAAGAGCAGAGCTATAGAGCGTTAATAAGTTTGAGGTTCTATCTAACCATAAGAACCTAAAATACTTTATAACTAAGCAGAAGCTCACAGAACGATAAAGCTGATAAGCAGAAGAGCTATCACAGTATAACTTTAAGATATAATACCACCTAGGAAGCAAAGCAGTAGTGCTAGACACACTCTCTAGACGTAAATAAGACGTACCTATATCTCTAGAGGATGAGCAAGAATAAGGCTGGATTCTCCAGCTTCTTCCTGAAGCAACCCTTCCCTCAGCGCATATACAACGCATAGAGGTAGCACCAGCAATACTAGTATTTACTAACGATAAAGAACTACAGCAGCTTTAGGATCAGACTCAGGGATAAGGTAAAGTCTACCAGCAGGCCTATACTGCAGTGAAGTAATAAGAAAGAAGCTTCCCTCCTAGCCTAAAGCTGAAAGTCTAAATCGCAGAGTGTAAGATTAATAATAGTAACTAACTACTATTCAGAGACTAGATCTAGGTATTAGGTAGTGAAGACCTAGATAGCAAGGCGAATATATTACACACTTATATCGTTTAAAGTATATATAACTTAGTACTTAGTGGCTATCTAGGAAGAGATAATACCTTTACGCTAGTTAGTAAATACTTCTACTAGCTTAGTTAGTCGCACCTAGTATGCTGCTTCTGCTGTAACTATAATAGCTGTAGGTGAAATTACATCTAGAGAAAACACTATAAGGGACTCCTGAAACTATTACTGATACCACAGCATATATAAAGCAACCTCGCTATAGACTTCATCACTAACCTTCCCCTTATAGATAAGGATGAGAGATATCTTTAGGTAATTATCAACCAGCTAAGCAAAGGCGTAACCCTTAAGGCTATAGAAAGCATAGAAGCTGAAGCTTATGCTGAACGATTCCTCAACTGCCATTTCTGCTTCCACAGCATCCCTATATTAATTATGAGCGATAAGGGAAGCAACTAGACAAGCTGCTTCTAGCAGCAGTTCTATAAGCTATTAGGAATAGAGCAGCAGCTCAGTACTACCTACTATCCGCAGACTGTTAGAGGCCCAGAGAGGATAAACCAAGAGATCCAGGCCTACCTATGTAACTACGTTATATATTCATAAAAGGATTAGGCACTAAACCTCCTAGCAGCCCAGCTAGCGCTTTATAGCTGTAATAATAGTGCTATTAAGATAAGCAGCTTCTTCCTAAAGCATAGATACCACCTAGAACCTATTAAGGTCAAGGAAGCAGACCCAGCAAGCCCTAAGGGCACCCATGAGGGCCAAGCATGCAAGTTAGTAACAAGGCTTTAAGATGTGATAGATATAGCCTAATCAACCCTCACCTCAACATAATAACGCTATAAGAAGCTGGCTAATAGGAAGCACTAGCCTACAGAGAGACTAGAAGTAGGCGACAAAGTCTAGCTTCACATAGGGCATTACAGATCCCCTAGGCCTTACAAGAAACTGGATTAATTACACCATAAGTACACAGTTATAAAAGTCATCTCACTATACGTAGTAGAGCTTAATATACCAGCAGCTATATACCTACGCTTCTATATAGATATCCTAAAGCGCGCAGGTAACAACCCCTTACCTAGTCAAACATTAGATAACAAGCAGCCGCCACTAATTATAGATAATAAAAGCAAAGAGACCTAGAATATAGAGAGTATCAACGCTGCTACCTAGAAGCATTAAGGGCGCAGGCGACGCTGCGAAGTTCTAGTTAAGTGGGAAGGATATGCAGAGAGGACCTAGGAGCCTATCGAGACGCTCCAGGGGACAGAAGCAATGGAGGTTTACGAACGCCGTTATGGCTCTGCGATGGAGCATGATGGAGACCCAGCCTTAGCGCTGCGGGCGCGCCGCTGGAGGGGAGCGGGGGGGTGATGTTATGGGCTAGAGCCCGGATTGATATCTCCGGCTTCGCTGGAGCAGTTACCGAGATCCGGCTCCGTTGGGCCCACTATTCTGCTGCAGTACGCCGCCTAACCTAGCCTGCTTCACCGCTGTTAGGTGCCTACCCTTGTAAAGTCCTTTCTTCCTTCTTCAGCTTAGAATAGTTAATTGACGGCACCTCTACGTTGAACAAGCCTAGGGGCCAGCCCCTTACACCTATTAGCTTAATAATATAGAAAGAGAATAAGTTTAATATAAAGGTAGAACTATTAAATATAAAATTATACCTCTTAAGATAAGTTATTAGAATTAAAAAGAATAACTCTAACTTAATATTATAGATATTAGAGTATATAATATTATATTAAGTATCTTTTAGTTAAACAAAAGTAACATATAAATAGATTAAAGGATAGGCTAACTCTAATAAGATAATAACAACTTAATTACTAAGTAGCCTTATAAAGCTTAAGCCTTAAATATATCTAAATAGTATATAATAAATATTATATATACTTCTTTAAGATAAAAGAAAGTATATTATAATTAACAATAACTAAAGATCTTAATAATAAGAAAGACTTAATTCTATCTATTTTAGAAGAATATCAAATTTATAATAAACTTCTTGCTAAAAGGTTAGAAACTAAACTATTAGAATATATTAGTTTTAGTTATAAATACCTCTTAAAGAAGAGAAGGACTTTAAATTTAATAAAATCTATAGACTTAATCTAATAGAAATAGAGGTATTTAATAAATACTTTAAAGAAAACCTTAAGAAAAGCTATATTAGAGAATTAATATTACTAATAGGAAGTTTAATTCTATTCATACCTAAAAAGAATAAAAAGTTATAATTATATATTAATTATTATATACTTAACGTAAATGATAAGCAAGCTGAACAGACAAGCGAACCGAACACCTAACTGCAACCACAGCATCTTCTTACTTCTACCACACGTTAATCCCACAATAACAATAGCATCAACACAAAAAGAAGCTCAAGTGGTCCTAGCAGTCCAAGCTATCAAAAACACACTAAGTCTCAGTATCCAAGAGGCTGCCCAGATCTACTCAGTCCTAGTTATAACGTTATACGATCGATTAAAGGGAAGATCATCACGACGTAACACCACGCCTAACTTGCGGAAATTAACTACACTTAAAGAAGAAAAGCTTGTTAAGTATATTCTCAACCTAGATTGCTGATTATTTCCTCCTCAGATTAGTAGTGTTAAAGATATAGCTAATTGACTGCTTGCTGACTGCGACGCACCCCTAGTTGGGGAGCGCTAGGCTTCAAACTTCATTAAGCGACAACCACAGCTTTAGACGCGCTTTTTTCGCAAGTACAACTATAAGAGGGCCTAATGCGAAGATCCAGATGGAATAAACATATAGTTTCACCTTATAGCGAACATAATCGCAAAATATAGCATTATAGACTCTAATATCTATAACTTTAATAAGACTAGGTTTATAATAGGCTAGATTACATCTGGAATAGTCATCATAAGTGCCAAAAGGCCTTTAAATATGAAACTAATACAGCCTGGTAATTATAAATAGGTTACAGTTATTCAGGCTATAGCGTTCTACTATATATTATTATTACAGGCTAATATCACCTCTCCACCTAGTATACTGAAACTAGTCTACCACGCAACTAGGTTATTGCAACGTCTGAAAATAGATAAATAATAAATAAAAGAGGCCTAAATTAGCTCTAGGACTTTAATCAGCATATAAAGCCACATATAACTAGCAATTATCACCTCCTCATTATCAATAGGCATAAAAGTCACCACGCTGCTAACTTTAAGATATATTATAAGGAAAACAATATCATCACACTCTATATGCCAGCCTATTCCTCTCACCTACTTCAGCCTTTAGATGTTAGATGTTTTAGGCCACTAAAGAAGGCTTATAGTCAACAAATTAAGGATAAGATACGCCAGGGTAATACGCATATTATAAAGGAAGACTTCTTCCCTGCGTTTCGCAAGGCCTTCGCACAAGCTCTTACAGAGAAAAACATATAGGGAGGTTTTAGAGGGGCTAGCCTTATCCCTCTAAGTGCTAAAAGTGTGATTTCAAAGCTTGATGTTAAGTTACACACTCTAACACCTCTAGGGTCGCTCCTAATAACACCCCCTACGTAGACTTCTCAGACGCTAAACAACCTAACAGAAGCATCTTCTCAGTCTGAACTCATTAAAAGGAGGATCTCCCGCCATCAGAATAGCTTACTAACTTTAATTATTAAAGCTGTTAAGTATTTATTAAAGGGAGCGCGAGGATTTATGCACCAGATTGCCTTATTAAGGTTGGAGGTCTAGATCCTACGAGAGGAGAATAACCAGCTTAGCTGACGCTAGAGGGCTAAGAAAACCTATCTCAAACAAAGCAGAAGTCTTATTATAGCTGAGGCAGAGGACCTTCAATCACAGAGAGAGGCGACAGCCCAGATTGAGGAGGAAACGCGCTAGAGTAGTGGTCGCTAATAGGGGACTGAGACAGGGTAACAGTAGTGTGGCGTCTGTGGGAACACTAGTCATAATGCGCGAACATATCAATTTGTTGAAGAAACGTCTAATGAAGAGGTTTCTGAGTAGTTTTAATTGATTTATAGTTTTTGTGGTTATTTAATGATTATATTTATAATGTGGTTGCGGTTGGGTGTTTGGCTCGCTTGTCTGTTCGGCTCGCTTATCATTTACGTTAATAAAATAATAATAAAAAACTAATATTTATTACTACTTATTAATAAATTATAATAACTTTTATATAGAGTTGTTAACACAGGTATAAGCGTATTCAGGGGCGTGGTATATACGCCTATATAGTATAGGGTTATAGATGGGCTTATGTTATGATGAAATGTAATAATCCTAAGCATTTATAGGCATTTAATCGTATAGAGAATAGTAAAGGAAGTGATGCATTGTGATTATTCTTGTTGTTGTTGGCAGGTTGCATCCTCTAGTAGGGAAAAGTGAGGGGAAAGATAATCTGAAACGTAACCTACTAAACTGCTAATTACATAAGGTGCTTACGTAACTATACGTATTACATAGTCAATATTATAGTTATAAGTTGTAATAAATAGAGTATTTTTATATAAGGTTTTATACCTTAAATGTTATTAGTTTAGTTTATATAGAATATTAAATTAAGTTAAGCGTTATTATTATTCTTATATTATTATTATTATTATTATAAAAGAATGTTAACGTACATGCATAGCGAGTCGCGCATCATAGTGAGTTGCGCACTTTTCCTTAATTCTACACCCTTCACCTTTACAACAACTTTTCTCCACGTACAACCATAGGTTCTTCTTTAAATAAAAGTCGCATTATCCTTGCAATTGAAGCTATCAAAAAAGAGCCAAAACTATCCGTACGAAAAGCAGCCTCTATCTATAATATCCCCAAAGCAACACTCCGCGACCGACGCGCCAGACGACTACCACGACACAAAACGCGTACGAACTCAATAAAGATGACTGCGACAGAAGAAAGTGTGATTCTTGAACGAATTATCGACCTAGTTGATTGAGGATTTCCGCCGCGGCTTGAAGATGTGCGAGATATGGCTGATTGTCTTGTTAACGTATGCGACGCGACGCGTGTCAGACCGCGATAGGCAGAAAACTTCATACGACACTAACTACGATTGAAAATACGTTTTTAACATCAAATTAACTATTAGAGGGTATTAGCTGAAGATTCTATAATTATATAAGGCTGGTTTGCGCTCATATAGAACATAATTGCAAAATATAGTATTATTAACTTAGATATCTATAATTTTGATAAGACTGGATTCTTGATGGGAATGCTGTTGCACGCAAAAGTTGTTATAACCTCTGATTGCTATGGGAGGCCTTATATAAAGCAACCTAGCAATTGCAAATAGGTTTCTATTATTCAGGATGTATATGCAGATAGCTGGGCGCTGCCTCTATATGTTATTATTAAGGGTAAATATCACCTGCTCTTATGGTATACTAATAGCTAATTCCCACCTAAATAGCGCGTCCACCCTAGTGAAAATGGATGGACTATGAATGAGATTGGCCTAGATTGGCTAATGCATTTTGAAAAGTGCATAAAGTCTTGTACGAAAGGTGTTAAGCAGCTCCTAATCCTTAATGGCCACAACAGCTACAAATCCACTAAGTTTGACGATTACTGCAACGAACACAGCATTATTGCTCTTTGCATGCCTCCCTATTTATTGCATAAGCTTCAGCCTCTTAATATTAGATGTTTTGGTCTACTGAAGGCTTCATACAGCAAGGAAATTGAGAAGATGATATGGATGCAGATTACGCATATTACTAAGGATGATTTCTTTCCTGCCTTTAAGGCAGCCTTTTTTTCTTTAATAGGTGAAGGAAACATATAAGCTGGTTTTAGACAGGCTAGCCTTATACTTTTTAACCTAGAAGTAGTTATTT
>JANUHK010000454.1:0-16373 GCA_026319125.1 Colletotrichum noveboracense | reverse complement strand
AAAAAATGATGGAGTTTGGATAAAAACAGAAAATGTTGTAGTAGTTAGACGTAGGAGGTTATCTAGAAAGTGGGTGGCTGGGCGGCATTTTTTGGGTGGCCGGAATGCAGGGGTGGCCGGAAAGTGGGTGCTTTGACTTATACACTAGTAACCATTCCGCGCGATGAACGGCAAAGGAACGACGCCCTACCGGAAAAAGGCTTCATCATGACTCGCGATACCCTCGACACCACCCTGGCGTTGACGCGAGGGTGCCGCCCTTGGCTCGGAAAACTCCGACATCGCCCACAGCACCGTGGCCATGCGAGGAAGACAAAGTGTTCGGATACCACCACAACTATTTTTAGCGGCTATGGGTGAATCCGTGGTCATACGTGGGTATAATTCTCGGGTACCTATGTCCGGATAAGGAACGTCTCATGCGAGACCGAGCCGGAGCCCTGGTTGAGGAGTAACCCGCTCGCCGGCGACGTTCTGTTCCATGCGAGGGACAAAATGCGGAGCTCCGCCAGGCCGGTGGGAGAGGAAAAGATTACTGAACAGTAATTGTAACGAGTGTGTCAAAAGAAAAGCACACGAGTCATGCTTCGTCATGGCAAGTCCGTAACGTGGACAAATAAATTAATATCTATTCAGGACCCTAGTACTGAATGTGTTGAATTCGCGCGAGATATCTCGATCGTGATATATGCTTCTCTGTGGCTTACTCGCACAGATGCCTAGTCTTTTCACACTCATTCAGGGGCCGTATTGTATAAGAAATGGGTTGAATCTCCTGTATCCCTCGCCGTACACTAACATCCTCGAACCTCAGTAGTCACGAACATCACAGTCTTTACCTACCCATAATGACTCCTTCAGTCCACGCGGTCACGCTTTTGATTCTCTCAATTTGGAATTTTGGGCATGCCTTTGCAGTCCCAGGTATTCCCGGTGAGGGTCATTCCGCACGCATTCATGAACGCGCCTTGACGAGCTGGGTCATGAAAGGATACGGAACCGAATCGTCGTGCACTCAGGAGCAAATCGACCAAATCGAGCCTGCAGTGGAGTACGCCAAAATCCTATCCAAGGCTGCCATGACGGCTTTGGAGGATGTAGGGACGTCGGGGGTGGCGTATCGGCGCTGGTTTGGTGGTAAGTCGTCGCGTAACCTATGTCCCAATTTCGTCTCATTCTGAGGTTCTTTTTCTACCTAAACTCTTGCCATTGCGCGCTGACTGGAATCAAACTAATTCTATACGTAATTTAGACAATAACACGAATGAAAACACCCTCGCATCCATCAAAGCAAACAACTACGAGGCCGTGATTTCGGGACTGCGCGCACCTGAATCAGGAACAGTCAAGTCTGAAGACGAAGGCGGACCGGACAAATCCAGACTGGTGTTTTCCTGCCCCGACTCGGAGCATCCCGTGTGCGAGCCAAACCCATATGCAGGGACAGAGCCGATCGCCGGCATGCTCAATGCCGGCGAGGTCTACGACAACAACGTGCTGCGGCTCTGTCCCCCCTTTTTTCGCCAGGTCAGCCACTCGCAGATGCTTGTCAACTGGCGTGATTGGAAAGAAGGCGACCTGCAAACATCAGCGGGCTTCGCACTGCTTCATGAGATGCAGCATCTTGATGCTATCGTTGGCAAACCCAATCGTTGCGCTGACCACGCGTATTCGGTTGCAGAGTAAGTTACTCTCTTGAAGGAACTGTTCGAAGACATAATAATAGAGCCCGAGCCATGCTAACCATCAGACAACGTAGCTGTGAGAAACTCTCTAGCGTCGAAAGACTGAAGAATGCCCAGACCTTTGCATACTTCGCGCTGGATGTGCTTGTGAACCCGCCAACCAAGACGAAGTGACAGTATAGAAATCCAGGACGTTTCTTCGACTCGAGCGGATGACGTGCGTGAGCGGCTTCATCAGGCCTTACATCCTGGTCGCCAGCGCCAGCGCTCCGTTGCACTCGCCAAGGATGGTCGCCATCGCGCCGCCGTGGCAGAAGTCCTCGCGGAACATCGTCAGTCCGTGGCCCAAGGTAAGCAGGAACGAGACCTTGGTGGTGAAGCGCGACCCCAGGGACTGCTTGTCAAGGTTTGCGTTGAGCGCGTCGTAGGCGGTGTCTGCCGCGTCAACTTGCGTACTGGGCGGGTGCATGAAAGCAATGAAGTGGGAAATGTCGCCGCCGAGTCCATGGTGACGGCGAAGAATTCAAAGGCGTGTCTTTTGTGGGCGTAGGCTCGGCTGATGAGGGCTCTGACGATGAGGTCTGGGGCAAACAGGATTTTGGCGCACTAGGAAATGGAGTTGAAGTGCGCTAGCTGGTTGTCCCAGTTGTGGTTGTCCCAGGTGTCCATCTTGGCCCAGATTGGAAGCGACACTTGTGGTGTTGATACGGGAAGCGAGGTAGATCTGACAACAAAGTCAAGGTTGTGGAAATGGGGGTATAAATGATGTCGCTCTCTACCTCTATACCATCTAATACAGAACAAGCCGATCAAGCATCGACATTAACACCAAGTCCCTGGACGTCCTTCTTCGTCGAGATGTAAAACTGACTGTCCTTCCCGACAGCCTCCTCCTCAAGCTGCAGCCCCTTCAACGCCAGATCGAGCGTTTGCGCTGCTTCCCCGAGCTTGGACGCCATGCGCGCAGCGGCAATGTGCATAGTCGCAGCCTCCCGGCCCCGAATGCCCTCCATATCGTACGCCTTCACCAACGCCAGCATCAACTCAAACTCAGCCCTCGGGTCCTCCGACGCAGCCTCAGCAAATTGCTGTAACTTGGCCGCGATCTCCGCGCGCCTCGCCTCCCCAGCCTCCGACGTATTGGGATCGCACGCCGAGCAATCACAAAGAAACCCGTACCCGTCCTGGAGGTGGTCCTGCCTCGCCTGCCGCAGCCCGAGGTGCCCATCCAGATAAGAAATGGTGATCTCCTCCTCCGGCTTAATGTCCCGCGTCGCATGGACCGTGAAGGCGTCCAGCTTCATGTTGAAATTGCCCTGCGCATTCGGCACGCACGAGTGGTTCAGCCGCGCGACCTGCGGGAACAGCGCCTGCGTCTCGTTGCCGATGTTGAAGTTGTTGTTGCGGAAGATGTTGAGGATGGTGTGGTTGAGCACCGTCCGCCCGGGGCTGGTCTTGCTCTGCCACAGCGACTCCGCCCAGCTCAGCACGCCGGCCTTGCCGGGGTTGAGCGACAGCGACAGCAGCGACTTCTGGCCGGCCGTCGGGAGCGCGTGCGCCTGCCGGAGGATGTTGGCGCTGGTCTCAGAGGGGAGGAGGGTGAGCAGGGCCCGGTCTGCGAGGACCCGCTGGCCGCGGGGGATGGGCTTTGCGGCGAAGACGCCGAGGCCTTTGCCGGCGGCCTGCCGGACGGTGAACATTGGGGAATCGGGGCGGTCTTTTTTGCGACGGCTGCGGGAGAGAAGGGGGCGGCGGCGGACGGGGAGGAAATATTTTTGTCGTCTGCCTTCCTGCCGGAAACGGAAAGGTCAAAGGGGGCAGACGGCAGCTGGCTGAAAAAGGCAAGGGGGCACCCGACTCGCCGCCTCCAGGGCGAAATTAGCGTCTCGGAAGGGAATGCAAGGGTCCTCGCCTTATCGTGTGTTGTTTCGTGTGTTCCGACGACTCAGTTATTTGCGCGATAAGAAACTTTGCCTTTTGGTCTTGAGACTCAATCAACTGTGTTGAGAGGAGCTTCTGCAACTCGTTAGTTCCACATTTCAGTACAGAAAATTGGAACTCTCCGCTCTGAACATTGCTCAACTCAATTGGCAACAATCGTCATCAACTCTTCAACTTGGATGCAATCTGAGCTGTGAGCCCCTGCCAATGCTCTACTTTTTTCTGAATCGCCCTGGTCGCTGTGATGCGGCCCATCCGCTTCCTCTACAGAATTCTCGCAAGCGCGCCGTGTAATCGAATGAGTTCCGTCTTCCCTGAGCAAAACACCGTTTTACAGCCATCATCCCGGTCTGAAAACAGAGTCAAAAGCAATTTCCGCCTCCGCATTCCGGCATACCGGTCGAGGTCTTGTTTACCCATCATTTGATCATCTTTTCGAAAGCCGCTACAAGTTCCTGCTACCTTGTCAGCGTTGCCGTCATTCGAGTGACCAGTATCATGAACTCACGTCAAAATTACAATCGCTCATTCTCTCAAAGACAGCTTCGTTCTTCCATAGTTGCATGCTGCTGATGCGCGGCGTCTTGATGCCAAAGGCCACGCACGCCATGAATCGAGGATCGTTCTTCGCGGTACTGTTGGCCAAGGCCTGCTTAGTAGCGGAAGGCGTCTTGCTTGACTTCGCCTTCCGTGCCTCATCGCTGCAGAGGGCTTTGCAGACGCTTGCGATGCTCTTCATGAGATCCTTGTCAAGCAGCTTCGGCTTGAACTCAGGCAGGACCACCTGCTTGTGCGTCTCGCACCAGGTGCAGTGCCCGCACTCCTCGACCGATGCGTGAGTGGTATCGGCAAAGTAGGCCGCCAGGGCGCGCGTGATGCATTTTGTACCTGTCAACAGGTTGACGAGATCCTGGACCCGCTGGAGATCTTGCTTTTCCTTCTTGGTGATTTCCTGATCGATGTTATCGATCATTGCGTCGATCTCCGGCTGGCTCTTGGGCAGCGCCTTCTTGAGTCGGAAAACGTTCTGGACGCCAGACTTTTGGAGCTTGACGACCCCGGATTCGGCCCAATGGTCCAACTTCCTTGTGATGTCGCCTCGGTACAGGTGTTTGCCATCCGCAACATCATCGATCTCGATGAATGTCCATATTTTCGCAGTTCGGGATCCCCGGCGTATCGCTTTTGCTGCTGGTGTATCGTCGTCGTTGTACTCTTGTCGCTGCAGCACCTGATACTTGTATTCGGAGTATTGTGGCGTTCCTGCTCGAAGTAGGCCAAACTTGAGCTCCAGGTAGGCGTAAATGATGGACAGTTGCGTCTCCTGGTAGCCATTAGTGACTGTTGTCAACTCGACAAAATAACTACCCAAACCTTGATATCAACTCGTTTAGACTGCATGGTAATCCCCACGGAAAACGTCTCGCCAGGAGAAAGCCGACAGTGCTCCTCGTCGCAAATTTCTTCGAATAGCGCGCGTAGAGCCAGTCTCGAAGGGCGTTCTCCGTGCACGAGCACGTTCCTGAGGAAGAAGTCCTTGTCGGAGAGGTACAACATGCATGTACTTGGTTTACCGTCTCGGCCGGCCCTTCCAATCTGTTGGCTGTATGCTTCGATGCTGCTGGGAAGGTCGAAGTGGATGATAGTCCGGACGTTCTCTTTGTCGATTCCCATGCCAAAGGCAATCGTGCCAACAATCTGGGGGAAAACAGTGTTAGGAAATTGGTCTTAGACACGCTTCCTTCATATCAGTAACTCACAATCATGTCGGTACTGCGTAGAAATTTGTCTTGGATGTCGGATCGCACGTCCTTGTCCAGCCCGGCGTGATATGGCTTCGCCTTGAAGCCTTTGGCAACCAACGACTTGGACAGGCTTTCAGTACCCTTGAGTACCCATGTGATCAGCCCAGTCCTATTCGCGAATCCGGCAAACCTACTGCGTGTGTTGTAACATAGATGATTGACGGCCCCGGGTATTTCTTTAAAAAGCTGGTGCAGATCTTCACCTGGTCGTCCTTCTCGTTGATAGCTTGAACACGAAGATTGAGGCTAAACAGGTCAGACTTGCTTCTCAGCGAGATGAACCAGACCGGCACTAACTTTGAACGATACATGCTTGTGACGAAGAGCCCTTCTGGGGGGATGTTGAATGTGTCGCGGATATCCTTTGCGACAGCCGCCGTGGCGGTCGCCGTGAGGCAAACCACTCGTTCGACATTGGCTTCCTTGGCAAACCGGGCAACTGCAACTTTTGGTAAGAAATGGACGCACAAGTTGATGATCTGGATGGCACTCACTCTTGAGGTAGTCTGGCCGGAAAGAATGGCCCCACTACGTCCATGTCAGTGCATACGGCCGAGAAACGGAAGAAGTATCGATGACAGTACCTCTGAGATACAGTGAGCTTCGTCAATGGCCAGAAGCCGAATACCGCCGCGGATGGCCTGTAGCGAGGCGAGGAATCCCTCGTTATTCAAACGCTCCGGGGCACAATACAACAGATCAAGCTTCCCACACGAGAGCTTTTGGTGAATATCGACGAAGGTTTCACGAGTCTGTGTTGAATCAAGGACAGCAGCACTGATATTTCTTCGTCGGAGAGCATCAACCTGGTCCTTCATCAATGCGATCAGCGGAGAGATGACCACAGTAACTCCACTCTCCTCGGGGCTTCTGGAATTTGTCTGACGGTCAAGCTCTTTGATAGCGACAGCTGGGACCTGGTGATCGTCAGCGACCGTGAACATATGCTACTGGCCATAGAAGAGCGTACCTGATAACACAAACTCTTGCCTCCTCCAGTGGGAAAGACCACCACAGCACTTTCGCCACCAATAATTCGAGTAATGGCTGCTTCTTGCTCTAGACGAAAAGCGTTCAAACCGAACCTCTCCGTCAGAACTTTCTGGGCAAGCTCTGATGTCTGTGATCCAGATCGGTGCTTCTTGGATGCAGGCTCTTCGATGGCATCGTCTCCGTCGTCTGGAGCCCGCTTAGCGCTGGGAGGGACACCGTCGGCAACGGCGAGGAGATCTGCCTCATCTGCAGAGTCAAAACCGAAGTCGTCGTCCATTGCCGCGTAGGCCCAGATCGCTGAGATACAATCGAGGTACGAACCGATCCAGGTAAGGTCGTGTTAGATCGTGCAGCCGGCGTGGGTGGGTTCGGGAATGGTCGATGGTGTGCCCATTCGGGAAGGAGGGACCAGACGGACTGGCCGCACCACGCAGTGACGCGCTGAAGTCGCAGGCGCGGAACGCGTAAGGCTCCCAATAGGCTCACGGGTACCCGTGCCTGTAAAATTTCACGGGTACCCGTGGAAATGACTAAGCGAGTTTGCTGTGGAGCTCTTGAGCCAATGAGAGGCATTCGGGGTTCAAACATTATTTAAGGCGGAACCATTTTGTGTATTATTCAGAATTGCTAGGTCATAAGGTAAGAATTGGACGACTACGTTGTTATTCAATTTACGATTTAACTACGATGCACTCTGCAGGCTGACTCCCAGAGTACAATGCCTCCTGTTCGGCATTGTCTCTCTCAACTCGTTTCCAGATGTCGCCCATACCTCTCTTGCTGTTCCGAAAGGGGTTGTCTCCCTCTTCTGCGACGACAAGCTCATCAACCCGTTCTTGTTCGGCTCTGTCCCAGTCCAGATAAGCCATCATCTCCTCCTTAAGCTAGTCTCTTGACCCCTTTGAGGTGGTGCAGCGTCTATTCATCTGCTTGTAGTTAATATACTACTTATAACACTTCTTTCCATAACGTAGTGGAAGTCCTATTGCCCTCCGATATTCCTGGTTTGTTTTAACACTTCCACGAGGCTGAGCAGCATACCAGGCGCTTCTTGCTGCATAATACCGTCCATATATTGCCTGAGGTGAATCATATCTTAGCAGCAAGGGTGATCGCGAATGCTGAGACCATGGTAGCATCTCAGGTGGTGACATGCTAGCTTCTTCTGCTCTATCTGTAGTTGGTTGAACTGAGGCTGATATGGTCTGTACGGCGTTTGATAGAAGCCTCTCTGCGGCTTTAGGTGTAGTGGTATAAATCGCACTTGATATTAAGCTTGGACCTAGAGTAGGAGTTAGCTTAGGCAACAAATGCGAGTATCGCAGAGGGCACGCCTTTAAAGTCATAGTGTGACCAACCATATAACACCTACTGCATCTGCTTGGGGCCCATGACGCAACTTCAACAATTTCAAACCCACTTGGTTCTCGCCTAGTGCTGGATTTCGGAATACTGGAGTTGTCCAATTGCAATCTGGGCTTGATGCGTTGGCGAGGCTCCAGCAATAGCTGCAGCGCTCTGTCGCGCCTCAAATGCTAATGTGCATGGAAGTGCTCAAGTAGTAGAACAAGATTTTGTTCTTGTAAAGCCTTCAATTTGTGTAAGCACGGCAGACCGTACACTTTAGAGAAGGCCCCCGTACAGATCGTGGGATAGTTTGCGTCGTTCTTCGTGAGCAGCTTCCGTTGCTCTTCCACTTTGCGGAGGGCTTCATGCGATACCCAGCCAAGCACTGCGCCGTATATTGACCCCGAAAGCTCAACCGGTATCCGTATTTGCTGTTTGACTTGATTTGATCTCAGATCCGACAGCTGGTTCAGTAACGCATGCTTTATTGCTCGCTAAGCTTTAAAAAGGTCTAACGTGGATCTTCTTAAGTGCGATTTGAGCAGGGCATGGATGCCCTCGACTCGTGAAGTAGCCACATTGCCAAAATGGGTGTGCTGATCAACCCAGGCCTTCACCAGCTTCTCCTTGTATGGGTTAAGCCAGAAGGATGTAATATAGCCGACTTCTTTGAGATAGTCTGTGAGATAAAGTTTCTCAAACTGAGACACACGCTCCTCAAAAATCACCTCAGATGGCGAGCTGATAATTGAATGCTAGGACTTGTAGAACTCTTCCCGCTTATGAGCTGATGACTTAGCTGCTGCAGAGGTACTGACTGTTCTCGCCTTGGCAAGGTCAAAAGCTGAAGAGCAATGTTAAAGCACAGCCTTATTTGCATGCCACAGGCAAAGCAAAGATGCTGAAGAGGGAAAGATAGCTGCAACAGCGTTGATGCATGCTAAGCAACGATCTGTGAGGATAACTGCAGGTAGCCTGGCGTTGCACTGATCATATAAGGACCTGACCCGCTCTAAAGCCCACGTATAATCGTCCTCTGCCTCGCTACTGAGGAATGCAAACGCAATGCAGAAGGACCGCTGATAAGCATTAACGCTGACGATATCTAGGAGCAGCATGCTATACTTATTCGTCTTATAGGTGCAGTTTAGCAACATGATATCTAGGTAGGCTTGAAGAAAGGCTAAGGAATCTAGATGGGCGAATAAGACGGCTGTGACTCAGCCATCTGGTGCAAACTACATTCAGCTCCAGAACCCTTCTTCATCAAGTTGATTAGCAAATGCATAGATCAAGGTCTACCCTTTACGAACATCTCATTTAGCGGCCGCAATATAATTATAGATATCTTATTAGGTTGCGATAGAGTTTGTTATTTGGCGTATATATGTTCTGATATCCCTAGGTGCTACGCCAGCATTTGAGAGGCCTGCTATTTTCCCGAAGTCCTCCTCAGACAGCTTGCGATGCGTTGGGTGAGCAGATGCATGCTGGCTTGGAAAATGATTGTGAGAAGAAAAGCGCTTGTCGGGCCGGTGTTTCAAGCTCCACGTGCTCTTATCCAAGGACTCTTTCGCTAGCACTGAAAATTGACATCCGGTTCCCCTACTCATGGTTCGTCTTTGGCGCGCTATTGATGTACTTAGAGGATGACATGACTGGTCGCACGAATATGTAATCGTCCGCCGTCCACTTTTCTCTCTGGTTGATCTCCCAGTTGTAAATGCGTATCCTCTTATCGCCGCCCAGTTGTTGATTGACAGTATGAGGTCGTCTCGCGTTTCATAAACGCTTTCAGGAGGGAGACAATCGTCTGAGAATGCGAGAGCTGAATTTCGAGTAGCTGTAGCTATTCTTTTTGGAAACTTATGACTGACGTGCTGTGTGCAAAGAGACGCGTGAACTGTGTCAGACGCGAGACGCGTGCGTTCGTTGAGGTGGATAGCTTGCTTAGTCATTTCCACGGGTACCCGTGAAATTTTACAGGCACGGGTACCCGTGAGCCTATTGGGAGCCAACGCGTAAAGCTGGCTTAGTCATCCGATCGAGGTATGCCCCACCTCTTCCCAAGCACGGGCACCACGCGAACACTCACTCACTGAGGAGGGGAACTCATCGACCTCATGATAAGAAGGTGATTGAGTGCATTGAACATCATGAATTCACATATCTGTGTATAGTAACTGAAGTACGCCAATGGTTGAAAACTTGAGGATTATTTGAAAAGCAGCAGCTCGACCAAGAAATACGTCTTTCTTCCCTTCTAACTTTTCTTCTTCGCAGTTTGCCGCCTGGAGGCGCACCTTGAACGGGGTTCCCGGGCTTCTGGATCCTAGGACAAGTCGGCTTGTGTAATACGCGACAAGGGGGTCGATTCTGGAGCCAAGTAATCGGGTCAATGTGGAAGTGAATAAAGTGGCTGACGTTTTGTTGGCTCTTAAGAGTTAGACAAACGCTCATTGACTCGAAGAACTCTTGACTTCTGGTCGTACTTGCTCAGTGACGGACCATTCCCGCAGAGGTAATTCTGTAATAAATTAGCGTCAATTTGTTTCGTCAACATTTGCGGAAAGTATGGTAGATATCGAAATGCTGCTGCCTGGCGAACTGACGGACGTGTCGCGCGGAATGATCCTCAACCCCCGCGAAACATAAGAAATCAGGTTCCCCAAGCAGTCATGCGCTGTGCTTGAATACATATGAAAACGTTTCGTACGTTTCTCGAACATTATTCATGGTTTAAGACTTCTCCTCTCACTGTTCAACTTCTCAAGTAAGAAACCGTGGAACGCAGGAGCCACTTCTTGCTGATAATCCCATGCAGAACCATCTCGGCCGAGTGATCAACCAACAGTCGGCATGCCTGCTCTTTATTGGGATTATCTCTGCCGTTCACCAGCTCAGCCTATCACAACCTTGACCACCTTGAGGATAGTGGTTGCAACAAAGGCTCATGCTCACATTGGCTAGTTCGGACTAGACCCCGGTAGTCCCGCAGTGGCTCCTGACAGGGGTTGCGGGAGAAAGCCCACCAGCCCGTCCTGGCTTTTCTTCTTCTCCGCTTCGAAGCTCTGGCTCTCAATGTCTCTCACCACACTGCAGCTAGGTTGTGCCTCCGTTGCCCCCTTAGGAGGTGTCAGGAGCGCATGTGGCTTACTCTGACGAACAATCTCTCGGCAAAACCTAAACATTGGAGGCTGACTTGTGGGTTCACGCTGTCTCCACACACCGGGGCGGCCACAAGCGATGGCTCGGAAAGGCAGCCGGAAAACCAGAACGGGATGCATTACCTGCAAGTGAGTCTCCCTGGGCGGCCGCCGTCTGGTATCACCACGAGATGCCTTCTTCGTGACGATGCGAGACACTCATAAGGGGCTCCGGTCTAACGGTCGCTAGAATTCGCAAAGTCAAGTGCGACGAGACGAAGCCGGCATGCAACCGCTGTATGGCCACCGGCCGCCACTGCGACGGCTACTTGCCCACCGGCAGCATGTCAGCAAGACACACAAACTCGGCTCTCCGCTTGCATCGCCCAGAAGGATTTCCAGGGATAAGGACCGCTGGAGAGAGCCGAGCTTTGCAGTACTTCTGTCAAGAGGCTGGCCCGCAACTGTCAGGCGCGGTAGACCCCCTTTTCATGTCGAAACTTGTCATGCAATTTACTAGCTACGAGCCTGCTGCTCGACACGCCGTCCTAGCCATCAGCACTCTCACCGAGCAACTACACGGCGGCACCTGTGGACCACTGGTCCGAATCCAGGATCAAGAGTTTGCACTTCATCATTACAATGCCGCGATCAACGACATTAGGAAGCTGAAGTCACCAGAAACACATCCAGTGGTACTGCTTGTGTGCATCCTCTTTATCTGCATCGACGTCTTGCAGGAGAATCGCAAGATGGTCATTCAGCACTGCAAGCACGGTTTTGTCCTTCTCAAGCACACCACATTCGAATACGCCTGGACAAAGCAGTATCTTTTACCTCTATTCCGAAGAGTTGCTGCCACCTCATTCATATGGGCAGATGACTCTTCAGATTTCCCGGGCCTAGATGGCCTAGAGCACCCTATGCCTGATGGATTCTTCAACTTCGCCGATGCCCAGGCCATGATCGATGATGTTTTCAGCCGGACGCTTCGACTCGTGAGACGAGGTGATCCGTATCGCATCCGCCCAGAAACGAATGGGGCCCCGCCCCCAGAATTGTTAATCGAGCAAAGCCAAATTAGACGGTTGCTGGAACAGTGGGAGCTGCTAATGGAAGATTTCGAGGCTCGTCCGCTGTCCCCGCCTGGGAGAGAGTCCCCGACGACTGAGAACTTGACCAAGACCCTCCGATTCATCCTCCGCTGTCGCTTCGAATCCTGCAAGATATGGTTGAACATGGCATTAGACCCAGAGGTCTACGACCACGACAAGCACATGGATACCTTCGTCGAGATGTTGGAAGATCTTGGGGTCACAGACCCTGAATTTCTCGATGGGTTCCGACGGTCACCAAGTTTTATGTGCGATGCTGGCTATGTGCCCATGATCGTACTGACATCTGCAAAATGTGCCCATTTGGAGTCAAGACTGTCGGCTTTGAAGTTGATACCGGTCCCAGGACTGCCAAGGGAGCTTCTGTGCCTTCCAGCCCACGCATGGGGCTGCCCGGAAGTCAAGGACCTGCCTCAAGTAATTCAAACCTCGACGGAGGATACTGGTACAGCACCTAATGATGTAATGGAAATGAGTACATAAGATTGATGAACGGAAAGTATTTCTCAGGCAATGATGAGCCGCAGGTGATTTGCGTTTTACTGCAGTATGCAATGTCTGCCTTACAGCGCCTGCAGATGGACCTGGTCTGCGCATGCATTTGTTCCAAATCAAGACGAAGATCCGCCTCCTGCCTCAAACGGCAATCGTGTCTGGTGAAGCACCAATGAGATTAGGTGTCTCTCCTGCCGTGTACGACTGCGTATGGCAGGCGAAATATCTAAGGTGAGCATTGTGTTTGCCGTGGAGACACTGATGGAACAGCGCTCAACACCAAGATACTGCATGTATCTTAGAAGTGGAAGGCAATTACACCGACCACCAGATTGATCCTGTGACAGTCAAACCACTCAGCCAGCTTTGCTCACAAGATGGGCCGGCCCCTGGAAAATAATTGGCCCTAATCAGCTTGAACGTCTACAGAGCCGGAGCAGCCAGACAGGCCCCCTGCAGGCTGGTTCGGCAGACAAGGGTAGATGCCGAAAGACAGCCCGAGGCACGGCTTCTCAATCCGAACCGAAAGTCTTCAGTGATATCTTGAATCGAAATGTTTTGGACATTTTATATAACTAGACGGACATCGAATTCCATCCCCGGAGACCAGTATCGGTCCCCCACTGCCGGTAGCGGCGCGACTGATTCCCACCGTACACACGAGATCACGAACACCGAGGGCCCCCAAAGCAGAACACAGGATATCTCATCGGACATCACTGATAATTATCAGAAGTTTCTTCTTGGCATAGAGCTCGCTATGTGTTCACGACATCCAAATTTGAGCTGCGTCAAAACGGAGTCGAATACAACGACAAGAATCAATTCTGGGCTATCTTTAGATCACGTCTGACCCCTGTCGGGAATTCACATCCCCCGATACCTTCGTGTCAACTCCCCGGGCCCCGAGAAGCGGCCCCGAGAAACCGGTCAAGATGATCAGCGGGGATGCTGTAATCCAGTACGACCGCCCCAATGAGGTTTAAAGGAGAATATCAACGGAATATTCACCTTATTTCGCATGGCTGTCTGGCCGGCTCAAAACACCGGTCGGTTCGGTGGGGGCCGAGGTTCGGGATATTAGCTTTCGGCCCCGAGTAGGGCCCACTTCGGTTCGGCACGGGCTGCTGTACAAGCACATAAACACAGACATAGATACCGACCCGTCAAACGGCTGGCTACCCTATATATTCTCAAAAACGACATCAACAGTAGCTCTGGCAATTATATGGGATCGAATCCACTAAAAAGAGACCAATCACGTTGGCACTCGCAACCCTTCGGAGTGCAACTGTCTCTGAGCTAATCACCCACATACGATGGCTTGTCCCTTCAGCGACTCGCGTCGACTCTTTGTTGACCTAGCCTCTTCGCGAGACAGTGAAGGGTTTCAATTCAGCGAAAAACTCGGTGGCTACGTTGTTTCTCGCTACGATGATATCGTCTCAGTCCTCGACAGACCCGAACTTTTCAGCTCTCGGCCGACGGTGCCAGAGTTCCCGCCAATGGTCCGGGATCTGTTTGCCAGCAAAGTACCAGACAAGGGCACATTGTTAGCACACGATAACCCTGACCACGATCGGCTGAGAAAGAGCGTCGCATCCTTCTTTGTGCCACGTAGACTGGAACGATTCGAGCCAATGCTACGCGCCGCTGCCCATGACCAGATCGACAAATTCGTCGATTCGGGCTCAGTCGAGATCAAGAGTCAATTTGCACTTCCTGTACCATTGAGATGTATTGTGGTAGTTGCAGGACTGGACCCAGCCAGATGGGAGTGGATCGGACGTTGCCTTGCGCTCTTCGGCGGCATCACCAAGTCTGAAGAGGAACTCAGCATTCAGCAAAGAGTTCAAGATGTCTTGGACTTGCACACATACATCGCCGGTGTCATCGAGGATAGACGGAATGGTAGAAAAGATGATCTAATCAGCCATATTTGGAACGAAAGAGATGCTGGAGTAGTGGAATTGACCGACTTCGAGCACCTCAGCATGATTCCAGGCCTTCTTCTTGCCGGTCATGAGACTACGACCAATGTTCTTTCCATGGGGATGGCACACCTGCTCCATCACGGCTTGTGGGAGCGAGTATCAGAAAGCGACGCGACAAGATCAGCCGCCATTGAGGAACTTCTTCGCTATGAGTCGGCCATAACAGGGATGCCACGGCTAGTCACAACGGAAACGAAATTCGGGGCTATGACCCTACAGCCAGGAGATAAGCTTTTTGTGGCATACAACTCTGGCAGTCGCGACAGTACCAAGTTCGAGAGTCCGGATGAAATCGACATCGATAGACACTCCAAGACGCAGCATCTCGGCTTTGGGCGTGGCGTCCACGCTTGCTTAGGAGCCCCCTTTGCACGTCTCCTCCTAAGGACGGAGCTCAAGGTCCTCAGAGAGCGACTTCCTCAGCTTAAACTAGAGACACCGTACGAAGAGATCAAATACAGCGAAGTCCATGAAGGGCGTGGCCCAGAAGCCGTTCGGATCTCTTGGGACCCCCCAACTCACCATGACATTGGCAGTAGTGTTCAGAGCAATTCGGCAACAAAGATGGCAGCCAGGCCACACGACCAGAAGATGACCGTCAGCGAAATATGTCAGATCGCAACAGACGTGATGCAGATAACACTGCGACCCATTGCTGGTTCTGGGACACCGCGTTGGGCGCCTGGAGCCCACATTGACGTCAAAGCAGGCCCATTTGGCTTTCGACAATACTCCATCTGCTCAAGCCCAGATGACCGAGACAGTCTGGCATTTGCTGTGCTGAAGACGAACGATACCGGAGCTTCTCACTTCATACATAACAGTGTGAAACATAATCTTGAACTTACTGTTCGCGGACCAAGGAACAACTTTTCGTTCGAGCCAGGCTCGCGAAGAACTGTGTTCGTTGCTGGAGGCATTGGGATCATCCCTATCAAGCCAATGGCAGCGGAAGCAAAAGCCAGAGGGGAAGACTACACAATCATCTATCTCGGCCGCAAGCGCGATTCAATGGCGTTTGTGGAAGCAATGACTGGAAAGCATGCGAATCGCTGCATCACGTGGGTGACTGAAGAACATCGTGGACAACGATTCGATATTAGCAAGTACATTCGATCGCTAGATACGGAAGGCCTTCGGGTTTACTGTTGCGGCCCTGAGGCTCTTCTTCAAGACGTTGAAAAGAGCCTGAACAATGCACCGCCGGATGTTTTGCGACTGGAACGATTTGCGATGCCTTCGGAATCTGGCACAAAAAACATAGCGTTTGAGGTTGTCCTCGGCCGGAGCGACAAGGTCCTGCGAGTTCCTGAGGATAAGTCAATCCTAGATGTCATCAATGATGCAGGCGCTGGAGTAATGTCCACCTGTAACAAGGGCTTGTGCGGAACTTGTGAGGTCAGGGTCTTAGATGGGCTGCCCGAACACAGAGACGCAGTCCTCACACCTGCTGAAAGAGCTGAAGGAACCACAATCATGACTTGCGTGTCAAGATGTCGTGGAAGCAAACTTGTACTGGATCTCTGGTGGGGGAGCTGATCGCGTCAGGATAGGAGGTCCTCTGATTTCATACCATCCGAATATATTCAGGAAGAAAACGGAGGCAGACTGTGCAGTAAAGATGATAGTGTGTTCCAAACCTATGTATTAATCCCACGTCCGGACGCAGGGACTTTTCCCTTTTTCCATCCCATGCCAACTAGGCTCCTACGTGTCACGGGCTAGAGCCCGGCCGAGATCTCCGGCTTTGCCGGAGCAGCTACCGAGATCCGGCTCCGCCGGATCCACTATTCTGCTGTAGCACACCGCCTAGCCCCGGTATGCTTCACCGCTGCTAGGCGCCTATCCCTGT
>JANUHK010000453.1:0-16480 GCA_026319125.1 Colletotrichum noveboracense | reverse complement strand
GAACAGTCAAACTTCAAAAGCTAATAGCAGGAACGCACGCCTAAATTTAATAAATACTAAAGAGGAAGCGATTATTCAATACATTATCAAACTGGACTCCTAAGGATTCTCGCCCCAACAGGCTGATGTGGAAGATATAGCTAATACCCTGCTTTGGAAGCGTGGAGGCTGACCAGTTGGGAAGCGTTGGACAGAACGCTTTATCAAGTGACGTCCAGAGCTTAAGATGCGTTTTTCCTACATCTATAACTATCAGAGAGGCCTCTGCGAAGATTATGCAATTATTAAGCTATAGTTCTAACTAGTAGCTAATATATGATTAAAATATAGCATCTAGGACTGCAATTTCTATAACTTTAATAAAACTAGCTTTATAATAGGTATAATTCGCCTCAGAATAGTGGTAACACGCTCTAACTGGATTAGGAAGCCTAAGAATATCTAGCCTGGTAATTAAGAATAAGTAATAGCGATTTATTATGTTAGTAGTAATAGTTATATAATGCTGCCTTTTTTAGTGGTTTAAGGCTGCTTCCACCTTGCTAGTTAGTACTCTGAGGCCTAGATTCTAGATACCTAGGTGGTTAAGATAACTTCTAATAGATAGATAAATAATAAGACTAGTCTAGAATAACTTCAGCATTTCAATAAATATATAAAGCTATAACTTAAAGGCGTATATTAGATGCTAATAGTTAATAGCTATAAAAGCTATATCAGCAGCAATTTCAAAGAGTATTATAAAGAGAATAAGATTATAACTCTTTGCTTACCTTCTCATTCATCACATCTTACTCAGCCTCTTAATATTAAGTGTTATAGTGTGTTAAAGCTGAGATATAGCTCTCAGATTAAGCACTTTATTAAGGCCTAGATTACACACATCACTAAACCAAAGTTCTTCCTCGCGTTCAAAGCCGCCTTCTTTCAAACCTTTAGTCCAGAAAATATATTTAGGGGTTTTAGAGGGGCTAGGCTTATTCCTTATAACCCCTAAGCTATACTTTTAAAGCTTAATATGCAGTTACAGACTCTAACAGCCCTAAATACCTTAGTTAAGTCACCTAATACTTAGGTTTCTAAGACACCTCAAACCACTAACAAGGCTCTCTGTTAGTCTTCACTTATAAAGGAAAGAATATCTAGGCATTAGGGAAGCTTGCTAACTCTAATTTATAATGCAGTTGATAAGCTTTCTAAAGGTTTACAGTCTGTTTCTCATCTAACTGCCCTTTTATAAGAGGAGGTATAATATCTTCAGGATGTAAATACAGCTCTTAGTAAATAGCAGAGAGCTAAAAGAACCTAACTACAGGATAGCAGTACACTAGATAGATCGCAAGCTAGGGAAATTATGACTGAAAAGGGGATTATTAAGGAAGAAGGCTATGAGGAAGAAAAAAACAAGGGGTCTTCAAAGCGTCATCAGACAAGTTTGCAACACTGTAGTATCTGTCGTAAAACCAGCCATAACGCAAGAACCTGCCCAGAGACTGAAGAAATCAGTGATTTGAGTGATTCTGAGTAGTTATAATCAATTGAATTAATTGTGGTTGAGATATAAGGGTTTTTAGTTCAAAATATGGAAAAAGTGTCCTGGTTGATGATGGTGTCCCGCTCAATGATGAACCACGTTAATATTTATTTATTTTAGCTTTTGAAGATCCTTTTAAGAATATAAGTTCTTTAGTTTAAAACTAAGATTTAGGTTATACTTACTTTTATAATATCTTCTAAACTAAACTCAATATATAAGTTGTTTAAAAATAGTAATTTATTATTAACTAAATATATAATACTATAGTTATTATAGATTATACTATATAAGAAAATATATAATAAAGTAGAAAGAAGTATTAAATAAATATATCTTTAATAGTTTAAGATCTATCCTTTATATATAATTATAGTTTTAATATTTACTTACTTACTTTAATTAAGCTTAAAAAGGATTTCCTAAGCTTTGTTACTATCTATAAAGATCTAATAAAACTTATAGAACCTCTTATAAATATATTCTAAATATCTATATACTTTAAAGGTTTAAAAATACTTTTCTCTATATAAGTAGCTATTAAGATATATATTAGAGGGGTTATTGAACTTCTTTCTTAAAATAATAAAAAGTATATTTAATATCTAAAACCCCTTAGTAAGTAAATATTTATAAACTAAAGCTAAGAAGATAACTTTGTATTATTCTAAAATATACATTAGAAACCTTAAATTAATATTTATAATAAGCTATATAAGCTTAATATAAGCTTAATCTAAAGTAAGTTAATATCTAACTACTTTTAAAAAGGTTTATAATATAAGTTCTCTTTAGATTTCTAAGATATTAAGTTTTTTTACTTCTACATTGTAATGATATTACTATATATACTAAATAGAAAGGTTAATATTAGAATTAGTTTTCTGAAGTATATAAAAGTAGTTCTTATAGACTATATTAATAACTATAAGTATAATAAGTATAAGTTATTTTTTAATCTTATGTATAAAAGCTTATAGAGTAACTTCTAATTAGGTCTTATTATTTAGGAAAGCTAATTTAGTATTAATTAAATTAAAGTTTAAAACTAACTTATTAACTTAGACTTAGAGGTTAAAGTAATATATTAAAAAAGGTTTATTAATTTAAAGAAGTTACTATATAATCTTCAACTACTATATTATATTCTAACTTAATATCCTTATAAATAGTAGTTTAAAGTATTTATAGAGACTTTAAGAAGGAGGATAATCTTCTTATCCTATTAAGAATAATACTTACTTCTTCTTTACTTTTTAAGGTCTTTATAGTTTAGTATACTTTTAGTAACTTTTACTAAGCGTTTAATCTCTTTTAGATATTATTTTACTTACTTATTATATTCCTCTTAATAATTTATGTTTAAGAGGGTTGAATATTTAGTAATAAACTTAGAAATCTTTAGAGTTATAGTTATTTATAAAGGGTTAGTATAATTATTTATATTTAGGTTAATATAGTTTTAAAAACCTCTTAAATATATATAGAACTTAAAATAGATATACTATATAAGCTAATTACTTCTTAATATAAGAATATCTCCTATAAAGGGAATTCTATTATTAGTAGAAGATATAATAGATAAAGATAATAAAAGAGTTAATAAAAAGGATAGGAATAGGTTTCCTATATATAAATATAATAGAGGGGTGATTTAAGCTATTAATAAAGCTAGGCTTATAACTTTTATAAGTTATAGGCGTATAGGTTATTAGGAATAAAAGTATATTATAGGAGTAACTATTTAGAAAGGTAGTTTGTATTATAGGCTAATATCTATATGCGTAGCTTATGTAATACTATATATTATATAATAGGTAGTAAGGCTGTAGCTTAGATTAAGAGTATCATAACACTTTCTAGATAATAAAATATTTAGCTATAATAGCTTTAAGCTTAATTATTATATTTCTATTTTTATTAAAGATCAAACTCTTTTAAATATTTAAATAATATTAATTATTAAGTTTTACTCTACATTAACTTTATTATTTTAAGTAAAACTATTTAAGAAAACATCTAATAAGTAAAATAGCTTTCATTTAAAGTTTTTTTAATTACTGCTAAAAATATATAGTTTATTTCTAAAAGTATAATATATATAATTTTTTTAATTTCTTTAGATATAGAGTAGTTTTATATTAAGAGCTAGCAGTTAGAAGAGACTAAAGAGTTAATAAAAAGGTACATATTATTTAGGAGGAAGTTACCCTCTTAAGCATCCTTAAATTATAAGCTTATAAGGCTTATACTAGTTATACAACCTGCTCTCTTAGTGAGGCTTACTAAAGAGGCTATATAAAGCAGAAGTCATAGTACAAAATAAACTATTATATTTTATTATAATATTATTAATAACTATAATTAGTTGCTAACTTATAATAATTATTTTTTCCTATTTAAGTTTAAAAAAGAGATTTTTTATTTTAAACTTTTCAATAAAATTATTAAAACTATATAAAAAGTTTTAAATAAAATTATAATATCTATATTAATTTTTATATTATAAACTATAATTAGTTTTTTAATATTAATAGTACATAAAACGTTTATAGTATTATAAGATTTTAATACAACGAATCTTCTAAAGTTAAATATATTAACTTTATTTAAGATATAAACTTCTATTTTAAGACAAATATTATTCAAATATTTTTACTACTTATATACTAATATAGATATATATTATTATATTAATATTATTAATAAAGTTTCTAATTAATAATAAGAATATTATTTATTTAAGTATTTCTTAGTCATTAACTTTTATAAAAGTAATATTAGATTAATAGTTTAAGAAATATTTACAAAGTATTTAAAATAAAGTTTTAAAGATTATATAGTATTATATTTTTTAAATCTATATATTATATAAGAAGTTTATTATCAAGTATTATTTTAAATATAATTTTAAAATATATATAACGTGGTTGATAAGCGAGCTGGCTGGACAAGCGAGCTGGCCACCTAATCGCGCCCAACACATCTCCTACCTTCCAACTCTCACGCCACCACGACCAAACAATGCAGTCACAAAACAATGAGTCCTAACTAAACTTAGCCCTCCAGGCTATCCAAGGAGACCTAAATCTTAGCGTCCAAGCTGCTGCAAAGATCTATACAGTCCCCTGTTTAACTCTTGGCATGCGAATGAAGGGAACCCTATCATAATGTAACACTGCTCCTAACTTATGGAATTTGACTGCGCTTGAAGAGGAGAAGCTAGTTAAGTATATTCTCAACCTAGATTCCCAATCATTTCCTCCCTACATTAGTAGTGTTAAAGATATAGCTAATTAACTACTTACTGACTGCAACGCATCCCTAGTTAGGAAGCGCTAGGCCTCAAACTTCGTCAAGCAACAACTACAGCTCCAGACGCGCTTTTTTCATAAGTATAACTATAAGAGGGCCTAATGCGAAGACCCACACGCAATAAACGCATGGTTTCGCCTTATGGCGAGCATAGTTGCGAAATATAGTATTATAGACTTAGATATCTATAACTTTAATAAGACTAGGTTTATAATAGGCTAGATTACGTCTAGAATAGTTATTATGAATGCTGAAAGGCGTTTAAATATAAAAATGATACAGCTTAGTAATTATAAGTAGGTTATAGTAATCTAGGCTATCAGTTCGTCAGGCTACAGTATTCCGCTATACATCATTATCGCAGGGTAATATCACCTCTCTACCTAGTATATAGAAATAGGTCTCCTGTGTAACTAGGTTATCATAACGTCTAAAAACAGATAGATAACAAATAAAAGAGGCCTAAACTAGGTTAAACACTTTAATTAGTATATAAAACTGCGCATAAGTAGTAAATACTATCTCCTCGTTATTAATACTCATAAAAGTCACCATGCTGCTGACTTTAAGATATATTATAAGGAAAACGATATTATTACCCTTTATATGCCAGCCTATTCCTCTCATTTACTTCAGCCCTTAGACGTTTAGTGTTTTAAGCCCTTAAAGAAGGCGTATAGTTAACAAATTGAGGAGAAGATGCGCTGGGGTAATACCTATATTATGAAGGAAGACTTCTTCCCTGCATTTCGCAACGCCTTCACACAGTCCCTTACAGTGAAAAATATCTAGGGAGGATTTAGAGGGGCTAGGCTTATCCCTCTTAGTGCGGAAAGTGTACTTTTGAGGCTTAATATGAAGCTACACACTCTAATACCTCTAGGGTCTCTCCTAATAACACTACCACCTTAGGTTTTAAGAATGCTAAACAACCTAATAGAGGCTAATTCCTAATCAACTTTAATTAAGGATTGCATCTCCTATCATCTAAATAGCTCCCTAACACCTACTCATAATGCTATAGACTATATTCTTAAAGGTACACTTACTATAATATATTGCAATACTCTTCTAGAGGCTGAGAAAAAAAACCTTCAGGAAGAGAACAACCTACTTAGCTGACGCTAGAGGGCTAAGAAAGCCCAGCTCAGATAAAGAGGAAGTCTTACTATAAGTGAGGCTGAGGACCTTTAATCATAAAGGGAGGCTACAGCCTAGATTGAGGAGGAAACGCGCTGGAGTAGTGGTTGCCGACTGAGGACTGAGATAAGCTAACAGCAGTGTAGCATTTATAGGAACACTAGTTATAATGCGCGGATATATCAATTCGCTAGAGAAATATCTAAAGAAGAGGACCTTAATTAGTTTGAATTTAATTGATTTCCTAGGTGTTATGTATAGGTTGGAAATATGATGTGGTTGCGGTTAGGTGGCTAGCTTGCTTGTCCGGCCAGCTTGCTTATCAACTACGTTATATTAAGCTATTTTAATATCTAATTAATAGTAGAATTAGTAACTATCTAAGTAAATTAAAATAAATATCTACTTAAAACTTATTAATTATCTTTTATTTATTAGCAGAAAAAACTAAAAGTTATTAATATATAATACTTAAAATTAAAATAGCTAGTTACTAGCTTAAATAGTAAAGTAATTATTAATAAAGGGAAGTCTAAGTAATAAAATATACTATTACTATATACTAAAAAAAAGTATTAACTTTTTTAACTTAATAATAGAAGATATTATTTTTAAAACTTATAATAGTAAAAAGGATTATAATTTTATAGCTTATTTAGTAATAACTACTAAAAGATATCAAGTAACTAAAGTCTTCTTTATAGAAAATTGATAAAATCGTAAAGAAAATAATAAACTAAATATAAGTATTAAAAGGAGCTTATTTAATAATAAATATATTAATATTATTACTAAATATTACTTACTATCTATAAGAGACTTTAGCTGCTAGCCTTATATTATGAAATTTAACTAGTATTAACTGCGAAAGCTAAACTAGTCCCCTCGCCCTCTACTAACGACCTTTAGGTTATATGACTACTTAGATATCATCTTCGCCTCCACGCTCCTCCGTTAGACTTCAACTATTATAATAAGCTAAGTTAACTATCTTCCTCTAGCTACCTCTATCTCTACGCTATATTCAATCCACGCCCATCTTCCTCTCCTCCGCTATTCAGACGTCTACGCTGCTCTACTAAGTATAGCAGCTCTAAGGCCTCTATACTATTACGCTATTATAACGTCTTCCGCCCTACTGCGCAGTCTTAATAGCCTTACTACCGTTAGCTATACTCTTAATATATTCGCCCTTCTTAACTTACTAAGTTTTAAGCCCTTAGGCTACCTTAGCTATCTTAAGGAAGTCTATAAAGTAGTTATACGTACTTGAATTACTATTAGTAACCTTAACTATCTCTAACGTGGTTCATCAGTCAGCCGGCCGGACCAGTCAGCCGGACGTTTTTTCCTACGTCCACAACAACATCTAGTATTTCTCAACTATAACGCATTAAATCAACTTTTAGTTGTCGCTATCAGAATCTCCTGAGGGTTTGATATCTTTAGAACAGGTTTGCGCGTTATGCCCAGTCTCACCACATATACCATAGCGTCTCTGAGCTGGCTGGGCTCTCTTTGATAGACCCCCCTTGTCGTCCTCTTGAGTTGCTAGATGTTTACCTTTTTGTTTTTCTTCTAGCAAATCCTGAGATTCCTCTATACTAAGTGCCCCTCTAAGCTGTATATGCAACCTTTTAGCCCTCTAACGCTTAGTAAGTGCTATATTTATATCCTCAAGGGTATGAAGCTGATTAGTTAAAATAGTGATTAAGTGTGCTATTGCTTGCGCACCTTTTGATAATTACTTAACTGCAGTAATAATTAGTGTTAGTGAGCTCCCTTGATGAGCAGAGATCTATCTTTTGATAAAGTTAGACTGTGAGATAGTTTGTTGTGGGTTAGAGGGCGTTTATGACTACTAAGGTAGTGGTGTTAAAGGGTTAGCTATAGGAGGTGTAGGCGTCTGTAAATATATATCAAGCTTTTTGATGATATGGTCTGGGTCCTATGGTGAAATTCCAGCGCCTTAGAAAGCAGACCTGATGTTTTCCTTATTAAAAACCTTGTTGTAGGCCTAATGGAAGGTAATAAAGAACTTAGACTTAGTGATGTGATTTATAGAGGCTCTGATAAATAGGTTGATTTCATTACTATATATGTGTTTTAAAGGCGAATAAAGGGTAATATCTAACAGCTGTAGTAGATATAACGAATATGCAGGCATACTGACTGTTATAATATTATTCTGCTTGTAGTAATTATTAAATTTAGCTGATAAATAGCTCTTATGGCTGTTAATAATAAGTATCTAGTAGACGCCCTTTATTTAGTTCTTAGTATATTTATTAAAATGTTTAATTTAGTTAAGACCTATCCAATTATCTGTCTATCTATTAGCTGTAGGTTTAATCACTTAGTTGCCTGGAAAACCTAATTCTATGGTCTAACTGGTAAGGTGATATACGCCCTTAATGATCATAAACAGAGGGATGCACCACCTGCCTAAATTAATATATTTAATGACTGTAGCTTATTTATGATTGCTAGGCTGGACAGACTTTGCTTTGCTATATTAATCAGCACGTGTTACCACTATTAATATGGTGATTATGCCTATTATAAAGCTAGTCTCATCAAAATTATATAGGTCCTCCTCTTAGATTCCATACTTAGTTATCATGTTGTGGAATAGTATAAACCATTTTGAAATAACCTTAAGGTCTTCTTAAAGAGCCTTTTGATAATTGTATGGATGATTAAACTTAGTTTTTAGAGCAGGCTGTGAGTCTACAAACTGCCTGGCCTATTGCTTGCTAACAGGCTTGCTATTACGCGCTTGCAGCAGGAGATTGGCTATATCTTCCACACCGCTAAGGCGCAAAGGAAATCCTCTGGAATCCTGTTTAATAACGTATTAGAGAAGTGTTTTCTCTTTGATTGGATTAAGTTTATGTCGTTAGGGTTAAGTTTGTTTATGTTGTAGTTAGTTGTTTATTCTATTGGCTAAGGTGCTCTTTAGGATACTATAGGTCTTTGCGGTATGCGAAATGCTTAAGTTACTACCTATAGCGTGTGTCGATTGGATCGCTTTAATCGCGAGAATGACTTTGTCTTCTTGGGTGTAGATTGGCATTATGGTTGTTGAGATTTTACGCGTTAAAGGTTTAAGTGGTTTGGACATGAGTGTGCTTAGAGAAAAACGTCCGGCTGACTGGTCTGGCCGGCTGACTGATGAACCACGTTATATTAACTTTAAAGTTATATAACTTTAGTATATTATCCTTGTTAGCTATTTTAAGTAGGTAATTTAAGGTGAATTTAAGTAAAGTCTTCTTATTAGTATAAAGAAAGTTATTATACTTAGAGCTTTTAATTTTATTAACTTTAGTTTTATACATTAAGTTATTTAGTATAGCTTTATTTAGCCTATATATAAGTATAATAAGGGAGAAGGATATTATATAGAGTTATTATACGTATAAGAGGATATAAAGAATAAGCTTAAAGCTTTATTTAAATAGTTAAGTTCTTATACTATAGCTATAAGAACCTTTTTAGCTATAATAGTAAAGAGTTATATTATTAAGTTTATATCCTTAAGTATAAGTTTAAGCTATTGCTAAGCTCTAGCTACTATAAGTACTATTAGCGTTCTATATTATAAATAATACTCTCGCCAATATGTTTTGCTACTCTGCTGCCTACCTGCCTGCTTTCTTCTATATAGCTAGGGATAAGTTAAGCTGAGCGTTAATAACTAGTTATATTAAGATTTGTTTGTTTGCTTTATTGAGATTATGTGTAGGTTAAAGTGCTGCTATTAGGTTTTAGTTTTAGTATTATGAAAAAAAGTAAAGAGTGAATTGTGATACTTACTTATATAGGTTAACTAGACTGCTAATATCTATAAAAGACTTCTTTTTTAGTAACTATAATAATATATATAGCTTAATAGTTATATATAATAACTATAATATAAAACTAAAAATAGTATAATATTTATATAATTATTATTACTCTTATATATATTTATTAACTAAATATAACTAAGAAGAACTAATTATAACTAATATTTTATAAACTATCTATAATTTAAAATAAAACCTTAATAATACTAACGTGGTTAATAAGCAAGCTGGCCGGACAAGCGAGCTGGCCACCTAACTGCAACCACATCATATTTCCAACCTATATATAACACTTAGGAAATCAATTAAATTCAAACTAATTAAGGTCCTCTTCTTTAGATATTTCTCTAGCGAATTAACATATTCGCGCATTATAACTAGTGTTCCTACAGATGCTATACTGCTGTTAGCTTATCTTAGTCCTTAGTTAGCAACCACTACTCTAGCGTGTTTCCTCCTCAATTTGGGCTGTAGCCTCCCTTTATGATTGAAGGTCCTCAGCCTCATCTATAGTAAGACTTCCTCCTTATCTGAGCTGGGCTTTCTTAGCCTTCTGGCGTCAGCTAAGTAGGTTGTTCTCTTCCTGAAGGTTTTTGTTCTCAGCCTCTAGAAGAGTATTGCAATATATTATAGTAAGTGTACCTTTAAGAATATAGTCTATAGCATTATGAGTAGGCGTTAGGGAGCTATTTGGATGATAGGAGATGTAATCCTTAATTAAAGTTGATTAGGAATTAGCTTCTGTTAGGTTGTTTGGCGTTCTTGAAACCTAAGGTGGTGGTGTTGTTAGGAGGGACCCTGGAGGTGTTAGAGTGTGTAGCTTCATATTAAGCCTTAAAAGTATACTTTCCGCACTGAGAGGGATAAGCCTAGCCCCTCTAAATCCTCCCTGGATGTTTTTCACTATAAGGGCCTATATGAAGGTGTTGCGAAATGCAGGGAAGAAGTCTTCCTTCATAATATAGGTATTACCCTAGCATATCTTCTCCTTAATTTGTTAACTATACGCCTTCTTTAAGGGCTTAAAACACTAAACGTCTAAGGGCTAAAGCAAATGAGAGGAATAGGCCGGCATATAAAGGGTAATAATATCGTTTTCCTTATAATATATCTTAAAGTCAGCAGCGTGGTGACTTTTGTGAGTATTAATAACGAGGAGATAGTATTTACTACTTATGCGCAGTTTTATATGCTAATTAAAGTGTTTAACCTAGTTTAGGCCTCTTTTATTTGTTGTCTATCTGTTTTCAGACGTTGTGATAACCTAGTTGCGCAGGAGACCTATTTCTATATACTAGGTAGAGAGGTGATATTACCCTGCGATAATGATGTATAGCAGAATACTGTAGCCTGACGAACTGATAGCCTAGATTACTATAACCTACTTATAATTACTAGGCTGTATCATTTTTATATTTAAACGCCTTTCAGCATTCATAATAACTATTCTAGACGTAATCTAGCCTATTATAAACCTAGCCTTATTGAAGTTATAGATATCTAAGTCTATAATACTATATTTTGCAACTATATTCGCTATAAGGCGAAACCACACGTTTATCATATATAGATCTTCGCATTAGGCCCTCCTATAGTCATACTTATAAAAAAAGCGCATCTGGAGCTATAGTTATCGCTTAACGAAGTTTGAGGCCTAGCGCTTCCCAACTAGGGACGCATCGCAGTTAGCAAGTAGTTAATTAGCTATATCTTTAACACCACTAATACAGAGAGGAAACAATTAGGAATCTAGGTCGAGAATATACTCAACTAGCGTCTCCTCTTCAAGCGCAGTCAAATTCCATAAGTTAGGAGCAGTGTTACATTATGATAGGGTTCCCTTCATTCGCATGCCAAGAGTTAAACAGGGGACTGCATAGATCTTTGCAGCAGCTTGGACGCTAAGATTTAGGTCTCTTTAGATAGCCTAGAGGGCTAAGTTCAGTTAGGACTCATTGTTTTGTGACTGCATTGTTTGGTTGTGGTGGCGTGAGAGTTGGAAGGTAGGAGATGTGTCGGGCGCAGTCAGGTGGCCAGCTTGCTTATCAACCACGTTATATCTTCATCATAATTAAGTTTATAGTTATAACGCAGCCCCTCTATAAAAAGACTATAGTAAAATTCACTTTATATATAGGCATAATTCTAGAAACACTATATAGGTATTTTAACTTATACCTTCTACTAATTAAGGAAAATAATATAGAAACCCTATATATTCCTACTAATAAGTAAACCCTCTAAATATTATAAAGTTAAACGTACGCTCTAGCTAAATAAACTAATAGAATAGTAATAGCGCTAGCTATATAGCGTAAAGCTAGTAGTACTATGTATAGTAAAACTAATTATATTAAGGCTAAATAGGTTACTAAAGCTCTTATAACTTAGTAATATTACTATATAAGAGATAACTTCTTAACTAAAGAAGTTATTAGAAGAGGTTCTTATAGTTAAAAGCATAAAACCTCTACTACTATGCATAAGGCTTATACCTATCCCTCTTCTTCTTCCTCTTCCTTATTTTTTATAATATCTATACTATATAAAGAATATAAGAACACTAACCCTATATAAAGTACGCCCTTTTTTAAGATTATAGCTAGAGATATCACTATATAGAATAATATCTATACGCTAAATAAAACCCTTAAGTTTAGTGCTTACTTTATCCCTAATTAGAAACGTTTTATTAAAGTTATATTAGAAAGAGCCCTTAATAATACTCCTCTAAAGGACCTAATTTACTAAGCAACTATAGTAATAATAAGACCTAATAGCCTTAGTATAAAAGCTATATATATCTCTAGCTATTTTAAAGAGTAGCTCTTCTTTATATAAACTTTCTATAATATTAAAGTAGATATAGCTTAAGCCTTAATATAAGCTTAATAAGGATTAGTAAATACGCTTTATACTAACTAATAGAGAGAGTATTACTAATAATAGTATAGCTATTATAAAGGTATTAGCTAGCTTAATTAAATAAGCAGACTAATAGTAGATAGTAAAGTAGTAATAGAGATAGTGTTTAATAGTAGTATAAGTAATATATAAGAGAGAGGATAAGTTAATAGTTTGGTAGTTAGTAATTAAGTAATTAAGTAATTATAAACTATATTATTACTAAAGTGAAGCTAAAGATAGTAAAGTTATCTAGTAGTATATATATAAGTATAGCTAAGGTTAGGAGAATTATAATTATATAACTAAAGGCTATATATAGTATTAAGAGCCGTAGAGTTAGGAGGTCTATCGCTCTAAGCAGGTAAGAATTATAGTGAACAGCTAGAGGCCTTAAATAAAGCCTTAAGCTTATTCCTTATATCCTCTTATATATATAGTAACCTTATACAATAACTTTCCTATCTTTTCTACTTATTATAACTCTATATAAGCTAAGTAAAGCTATACTAAATAACTTAATCTATAAGACTAATATTAATAAAATTAAAGGCTCTAAGTATAGTAACCTTCTCTTTACTAATAAGAAAAGGAGATAGAAATAGCTAGAAGAATATAGTTAAGGCTTATTATAATAGTTAAAGTTTAACTAATAGAAGAGCATAAAAATAAAAATAATATCTAAGTAGTTATATAACTTAAAGGTTATTAATAGAGGGCGAGGGGATTCGTCTAGCTTTTATAGTTAATAATAGTTAAATTTCATAATATAAAGCTAGCAGCCTAAATTTTAAGCTATATAACAATATATTTATACTTTTAGAAAAGTAGATATTTAGCTATATTATACCTTATTATAATTTTAGGCTTATATAGATGAAATTTTAACTAATAAATAGATCTAAGTCTTTTTATTAAAACTATATTAAGTTTTATTATTTAGTTTAGATCTTTAAGTTATAATAGCTAATAAGCTAAATATTTAACTATATAAAAGATGTTACTAAAACTTATAATTCTTATTAACTAGTTAGTAAAGAGTTTAATATTTCTATAATTAGATTAAAGTTATATTCCTTAAGTTAGAAAATATATATAAATAGAGGTTAGCTATATATATATACTAAGGTTTCTAATTAAAAGAATTAATATAACTATAATTTTTAAAGTTATTATAAGGTAGTAAGCTAGAAGCTTTAACTAGAAAAGGTCTAGAAGTTATAATAGAGGTTAATCTAATATATTAACTATAGCTTACTTCTTCTAAGTTTCTAAGAAATAGAGATTTTAATATTAAGACTTAAGTACTAATTAGCTAAGGTTTCACTAAATACTTATTAGTAACTTTACTTAGTAATCTTTATAATTACCCCCCTCTCTAAAGCTTTAGTCCTTAAAGTATATATATATATAATTATTCTTTAATTAGGTCTTTTCTATAACTTCTCTATTTAATTAAAACTAATTTCTTAATTATACTTTTTATAACTAAATTACTTTACTAATATATCTATAGTTTTATATTTTTAAGTATATAGTTTTTATACTATTTAATCAATTTAAGTTATGTATATTATTCTATAGGTCTATAAACTAAAAATAAATTTATTACTTATTAGTAAAATTTAAATAATCCTTTATATTAATTAGCTTATCATTATTGTATTATTATACCTTTCTCTTTAAGTAGTAGTTCTCTACTTATTTATTAATATATACCTAAAATAGTTAATAATAATAAGATGTTTTATTTATACTTTAAGCTTTTAATATTTTCTTTTTAGTATATTTGTTTGTTAATAATTTGATACCTTTTTAGCTTTATTTTTTACTTTTTATTTCTTATTTTCTTACTAAATATCTTATTAATAGCTTTATATACTTTTATTTATTAATTTCTTTTTTAACTTTTTTTATTCTTTATTCTTTTTTTATTTTATTTTTTTATTCTGTATTGTTTTTTATTCTTTATTCTTTTTTTATTTCTTATTATTTACTTTAGCTAGTCTTTTTCAAAAGTTACTAACTATTTTTGAACTTTATCAAGCTTATAATCCTCTAAAGCTTTACATTTATTTGTATAATTTTTTAACTTATAGCTTACTAAGATATTCTATATTATCTAAACAGCTAAAACTTTTTTTATGTTTTAATATAATAATTATTACTTCTTTAGAAACTATTAAAGCTCTGTTAATAAAAGATATTCTTATATTAGCTACTTCTCCTCTATAAGTTTTCATATCTTAGGAATACTATATATCTATAAGAACTATATTATTATTTATATTATCTATAAGTAATACAAGCTTAAATGTACTACTATAAGTTTCTATTTTACTTTTTCTTACCTTTTACTAAAAGATTAACTAAGACTTTTAACTTCATAAAGAGCTTTATAGCGCTACTTAAGCTAGCTAAGATATAGTTAGTAATACTTATGAACTAGAGGCTAATAATAAGCTTATTCTATATAAGTATTAATATATTAAGTTTATTCTAAATAAACTAAATAAAGCTTAAAAATATACAGCTATGTTTATTAAAAACTTTATTTAAAGCGCTAGATTTAGTAATATAGATTAGTTATAGCTCTAAAAGCTTACTCTAATTTATAAGTTACTTATAATTAATATTATAACTTAAATTAGTTTTTATTAAAAGTTTAATATATATATATACTTATTAATCTCTTATCAAGCTAGCTAGGTTTATTACTAAATAGTTAAATATTATTATCTATATCAATACTACTTAGCTTATTTATATTTAGCATAATACTTTTATTAAGTACTTTTATAACTGTTCTAGCTTATTTATAATATCTTCTACTCTTAGCCTCTCTTTAATAACTAATTAGAGAGAGATCTAAAGGAATTCTTAAAGCTTTTTAAAACTACTATAAAGCTTCTTAATAAATTTATTAGTAATAAAATCCCTAACTATTAGATTATTATTACTAATAATTACTTTAATCAATTATTAGTAAATATTGATAATTATTAATATTAATTAATATCATATAATATTATATAATTATTATTTTAAATAAGTATTATAGTAACAGTTTTAATAGTTTATAAGTAATAAATAAAATAATATAAGTTAAATAGAATAACTTATAATTAAATAAACTATATATATAAAGATCTAACTAATTAATATTCTTCTTCTTCTTCTTCTTCTTCTTCTTCTTCTTTTTCTTCTTCTTCTTCTTTTTCTTTTTCTTCTAGGTTATCTAGAAGTATTTCTTTTAATTCTTTTAATACTTTAATTTTCTAGTATTTTAAAAGGATTAATTCTACTATAGTCTAAAAGCTTAGTTTTCTTTTTCTATTTGAACTCTAAATTAACTTATTTGTATATAACTAGTAAATAAATATATATATACTTATAATTTATATTTTTTTTCAATAAATTAATAATATTCTTTTTAATCATAGGATAATAGTATAATAACTTATTATTTTTAAATAGTAAACTTTAAATCTAAGATCTAATATAATACTTATAATATAAAGTTTATAATTATAAATATTTAAATTGAAGACATTAAGTTTTTAAAAGAAGTATGTAAGTAATTTAGTTATTCCTTTTTTATACTATTAGTTAAAATAGTATAATAAATAGTTTATTAGTTAATTTAATTAGTTTATACATATAATAGTAATAATGATTACTTATTATTTCTATTAATGTCTCTAAGTACTTTAAGACTTTATACTTACTATTAGTA
>JANUHK010000452.1:0-16557 GCA_026319125.1 Colletotrichum noveboracense | reverse complement strand
TGATGGTTTTCCCTTTAATTAGCAACTTAGTGTTTAATAATTAACTGAGTAGATCTTTCCTGCGGCTTGCGCACTGAGTTTAGGGTCTTTTCTAATAGCCTGAAGAGCAAGCTGTATAGCGGGTTCTTTATTAGGACGTGTTATTTTATGTTGTGGTTGAGGTAAGGTGAAATATGTTGAGGTGTTGTAGGTAAGATTTCGTGAGACACTTGCTTGTCTCAGACACTTGCTTATTAACTACGTTATATAAATAAAACAGCTTATCTTCCTATTAATTAAAGTTTAATATAAAGGTTCTTTTATAGGTTAGAGCTTAATACGCTAGAATATTATTAATCTAGAAAAGTAGGTTAGTATTATAGTTAGCTATCTAATAGTAAGGTCTACTAATAGAAGCTAAGGATTAATATACTATAATAGTATACTAAAGTTATAGTTTAAGTTATAAGTTATAAGCTTATAGTAAATTAAGCTTTTAGAAGCTAAAGTAATTAGTCTTAAGCTTAATAAGTAATTTAAAATAAAAATAAGCTAAAAGTATTTTAAAAATAAATATAAAGTTAATTACTAAAAAGCTATAGAAGTCTAACTATAAACTATACTTAAGGCTATACTATGTATAAATCTCAAATAGTTCTTTTATCTTTTTATTAGTTCTTAACTAAATACTAATAAGTATTTAATAATTATTAATAAGTACTTAATAGTTCCTACTAAATACTTAGTAATTTATACTATTTATTTAGTTCTATTTTATTATTATATAACTTATACTATAATTCTTTTATTTCTAAGTAAATTCCTACTATTCCTATAATTCTATAATATAGATATCCTATTCTAGCTACTTAACACCTAAATAAGTTATTTAGCTATTATCCTTATTTATAGGTTATAATATTAAGTTCTTTCTTTAAAAGTTTTATTTTTAAAACTTAATATAAATAGGTTATTAATCTTAAGTTAAAGATCTATTAATTATACTTCTTATTTTATTTATAATATTAATACTATATTAAGTTATATTATTAATAATCCTATAATTTTTATACTTTATTATTATTATTATTCTCTTAATATTACTAAAAATAGTTTTAAAGTTATACTTTATTATTATTATTACTTAAAAAGTTTATATTATAAAATATTACTAAGTTTATTAGTTTATAAAAAGCATATTATTATTAATAGTATTTATTATTTTTATAATCCTTTAATAATATAATTTACTAGTATAAGTCTTTTTTATACCTTAGGTTTTCCTTTTTACTAACTTATTATAATAAAGTAATTAATAATAAAATCTTATTATTTAGATAATAAAAAAGAAGAAATTAAAGAGTTATTTTAAAAGAGAATAGAGGTATTATAAAAAAATAAGTTAAAATGAATAAAATACTTATAAAGCTAAATTATATTTATAAAGTAAAGTATATAGTTTTTAAGAAAAGTTATAAAGAGATATTAATAATAGTAAGTAAAAATAAAGTAATTAAAAGTTTTTTCTAGCTAAATCTTCTTTAGTATTAAAAATATAATTCATAAGTACTTCTAAAGTTTTGCATCTAAATTTAATTCTTAATTAGAACTTTAATATTTTAAACTTTTTATTAGAAAGGTCTTAGTTATATTTTTATATTTCTAATTAAATAAGTAGTTTTCCTTATTTAAGTTAGTTTACTTCTATTAGTAGTTTAATATATTCATATAAATATTAAATTTATAAATAACTTAAAATATTAATTAAGATAACTAGTTTAACTAGTATAAATATTACTTCTTATTTTTAGTATTATTATTAATAGATTATAAGTTCTTATATATTACTTTTATATCTATGTCCTTTGTATTTAATAAAGTATTAATAACTTTTAAGTTCTTTAAAATAGTTAATAATCTATTTAACTTTATGTTCTAATTTATTATCTTCTATAATAACAATATTATTTATCTAAAATCTTTATAATATAAATGTAAGAGGTAATATATAGAAAACTAAATAATACTTTATAATTTCTAAAAGTTTAAGTTTATAATTAATTAGTACAATAACTTATAAGATGTTAAAAGATTTAGGTTTTTTAAAGTTAGGTTTTTAATCCTTTATTTATTACTAAACTTAATTATTCTTTATTATATAAATTTAAGTTTTTTATATATATTATTTTAAATATCTTTTACTTTTTTATATTAAAGTAATATCTTTTATTATAGCTAAGCTTATCTTTTGTTCTCTATAAGTAATTAGTTTAAATGTATAATTAAAGTAAAAAAGGAATTTCATAATATTTCCTTTAATTATATTATTATAAATAAACTAAGTAGTTAGTAGTAATATAACTTAATTAGTTTATTTATAATTAATATAAATATAAAGATATATTTTAAAGATTTAGCTAACTTATTCTATTTACCTATTAGTTTATAAGTAGAATATAGTAAATATTAATTATTTAATATTAAGTTATAATATAATTAATTTCTAAAACTTAAAAATATATATCTTATCTCTATTTAATATTATTTCTTTCAAAGTTCTATAATTCATAATACTATTTTTAAAAAGTACATAAATATATCTTTAAATACTATTTACTTCTTTATATAAAATAAAATAAATATATTTTATAAGTTAGTTTTTGATAATAAGAATATTATTAAAATACACTTTTAGAAGAGGTTCTTAGAACTTTAATAGTTGAATAATAAAGTTAAGAAATATAAATTACTAAGTAGTTTATAATATTAATAAAAGTTATAATATATTATAACGTCAGTATTAAATAATTTTACTTTTTAAGTATATTTTATAATTTTTAATTACTTTTACTATATATTCTCTAATAACGTTTTTTCTATATTATTATTATAATTATTTCTAAGGTTTTATAATTCTATAATAACTATATATAAAGTAAATACAAAACTCTATAATTACTTTATTATTTAATTTACTAAATAAGCTGATATTAAATTATTTAGTTATTATTAAGAGTTTAATTATCAATATTAAATCTCTATTATTATTTCTTTTAAGAATCAGTTAAGTCTTTTTAAATATTAAGATATTATAGTTTAGCTATTAACTAAAAGTATTTACTTTATTACTATTTAATCCTTTATAGTAAACAATTTTAAAGTTAAACTCTAAAAGTCTTTTTTAACTATTATATTTATTATCTATTTAGTCTTTTTAAAATAATAGAATATAAAAGGTTCTTATAATCAAAATATATAAGTATTTTATACATTATTCTTAAAAGTTTTAATCTTTATTCTTTAAAAACTTTAATACTTATTATATATTCCTTATAATAAATTAAGTAGTTAAACTTAGGTTTATAAAGTTTATATATAAAAAAAGTATATAAATATACATATATGTTTTTAAATCTTATTAAAATAGTATATTCTAATTATATAATCTAATATATTTAGTTCTACTTTAAACTATTTTATTGATTCTAAGATAATTAAAATAGGTTTATTAGTAATAAGGTTTTTAATTTCTTAGAAAACTTTTATTATAATTCTTTTCAAGTAAAACAATTATTTTAATAACTAAAGCTAGTAGAAACTATATTAATTTTATTATAGCTTTTAATAAACTTATAATAAAAGCTAATAAACTTTACAAATCTTTAAGAATCTTTAAAAATATTAAATTTGTTTTTTGTTTTTAGTACTTTTAACTTTATTTTCTAATATATAAACTTTTCTAAGTATAATAATAAATTTAAAATATTTTACGTTTTAAATATAAGATTTACTTTTTTTCGGTTGTATTAATAGTTTAGCTTTTTAGAAGGTTTATAAGATATAATAGATATTCTCTTTATATTTTTTAGTATTAAAGAGAAAATTAAGATATTATCTAAGTAGACTACTATATAAATATTAATATATTTATATAAAACTTAGTTAATTATATTCTAAAACGTAGTAAGAATATTAATAAAGTTAAAAAGTATAATAAAATACTTAAAATAGCTTTTCTATATTTTAAAAGTAATTTTGTATTCTTCTCTTTACTTTATTCTAATTAAGTTATGAGCTTTTTTAAAGTTAAAGGCTATAAGCTAATTAGCTTTATAGAGGAATTATTTTATTTTATTAATAAATAATAATAAGTAGTAATTCTTAATTATTATCTTATTAAATATATAATAATTAATATATAATTATAGTTTTCTATTCTTCTTAAGTATAAATAAGACTAAGCTTCTTATTAGTAGTATTAAAAGTTTAATATAACTCTTCTTTAAGTTTTGTTTAAAATATTTATCTAAAACTTCTATTTTTATTTAGTTAAATCTATAGATTGTATTAAAATATAGTTTTTTTCTTTCTTTAAAAAGTATTTTATAATTAAAACTAATATACTTAAGTAATTTAATCTCTAGTTTAGCTATAAAAAGTCTTTTATAAATTTAATATTTCTTTACAATAAATAGAAATAAATTATTCTTTTAGTACAAATCTATTGATATTAGTAGTTATAATATAACCTTTTTTTAAAGTAATAAAGATATGATTTTATTACGTTTTAATACTTTATTAATTTATTTAAGGTTTAATTTTAATAAAACTACTTAAAACCTAAATTATTATAATTTTAATAAAGTTAGTTTTTATTTAATTTACTTATAAGTTACTTATTTGTAGCTAAAGTAATCTCAATATAATATTATATATTCCTATATTAGTAATATTAAATTAGATTCTTTTTGTCTAATTTAAACAGCTTATTTTAAGAAATATAGATTTATTATAAATAATACTTTGTTTATATTTAAATTCTTCCCGTTTTACTATATATAATAAGTATAGTAATCTTTTTGTTCTTTATTATATTTCTAGTTTATTAATAGTTTAAAAAGTAACAAAATTTACTTTAGGTTTATTATTAATTAGCATCAGTATTATTTATTAATTAATAGTAACTTTAAGTTTTATATTATTCTTATATTATTATAATATCTAATAAATAGATTTTCTCTTTTTTATTTATTATAATCTATTACTAATGAATAAGTTTAGTTTTTTAATTAGTTTAACTATTTAAAATAGGTAATCTTTTTTTCTTGTATTATGTTAATAAAATTATTATTATAGATTTTAACTTATAGAAGTTTAAGTTTATCTTTTATAATTCTCTATATATATACCTTTTCTTTGTAATAAACTTAATATTTATTATATTAATATTTATCTTATTTTATATATTTATTATTAAAGTATTTTATAGAAAACCTAAAGTTTAGTTTGAAAAGAATAATATTATTATTAAACTAACTAATTTTCTATTTTATAAAGATATATATTAAGTAGACCTAAATTATAAGTTCTTTTTTAATCCTCTAAAAGTTAAATTAATATTTTTATTTATTACTTATATATATCTTATACTATAAGTAGAAATATTATACTTAAAAAAAGTAGTAATATCTAAAGTTAAATAGTTTAAAGTATAAGTAGTTTCTAGAGGTAGCTTAAAAGACCTTTATATTTATTAAGGTTTTTAATTTTCTATAGAAATATATATACTATTTATTAAATATAAGTTAATTAAATAAGCTTTAACTTTAATTTTAATTCCTTTAAACTTATCTTTAAATTCCTCTTTAAAACTAATATTATTTATATTATAAATAAGCTTATAAATAATTTCTATTTAAATATATTAATAAGTAACATTATAAAGCTTATTTAAGTTATAAAATAAGCTTTTATTTTCTAAAGGTTTATTTACTAATTAAGTTAAATAGTTATTATTTAACTAAAAGGTTATATTAGTATTTTAGTTTTATATTAAATTCTTTTTGAATTTATTCTTTAAGTTCTTATTTATAAGTTTATTATAATATCTTAGAAGTATTAATAAGTTTTAGCTATTAAATCCTTAGTATGTTATTAAATTATTTCTTACGTTTTCTTATAATTTTATTATTATTAGTATATATTATTATTAACGTTTTAAAGTAAATTTAGTAGTTATTATTATAATATCTTATTTAAAACTAAGATATATATAAGACTTTTAAAATGATATTAACGTATTAAGGTTACTTAACTATAAGTTTTTAAGAAAGGTTTTTAAGTTATTTATAATCTTTAGTAATATATCCCTACTTATTATTATTATTATATTTAAAGTTTTAAAGCTTTTTATTATTAAGTTTAATTATTATATTAAGATCTATAGGTTTATTACATTATCTATAAGTAGTATTTTAATAAGTATTATTCTAGGTATTATTCTATTAATAATTAAACTTATTTTATAGCTACTGTTAATACTTATATCTAGTATTAAGTTTTTATTATTTTTTATTTTGTTTTATATTATTTCAATAATTAGTTATTACTTTTAACAGTAAAATGTATATACTATAAAAGGTTATTTAATTAATTAACTTTAATAATCTTGTTTTTAATATTATTTTTAAGTGTTTAGTAAAATATAAAGATTTTAGTTTTTTAATAAAGTTAAATTAAATATTAAATTATTAAAATATAATAGTAAAAGCTTTAGTAAACTTAATTTATTTAAGCTATAATAATTTATATTTAGTTTATTATCTTTTATTAAAACTTTAAAAAAGAGAGTAGAAGGTGTTTTTATATCTTTAGAAACTATTATAGATATTATAAGTTTCTATAAAGTATTTATTTAGTATTTTATATTTAAAGAATTCTTCTTAAATAAATTTAAACTACTTAAGAGCTTAGTTTTAAAAATAAGTAGTTATGTAAATTACTTTTTCTATTTAGTTAGTAAAGTTACTATAATAGAAGTTTTAATAGTTCTTAACTTAAATTAAAAATCCTTTAAAGTATTTAGAAATATTATTATAGGTTATTAGAAAGCTAAGTTTAAGCTTCTATTAATTTCTTATAGGAATTAAAATAATATTAGTAGTAGTTTAAAAAGTATTAAGCTCTTTTTAAAGTTTTTAGATTTTTTAAAGTTAGTATTTTCTTTAATATTTCTTTCTAATTTCTTATAAATTTATTTAATATCTTAAAACTACTTATTAACGCTATTTACTACTTATTTACTTTTATTAATAAATGTTTATATCTTTTTAAATTTATTCTCTTATTTTTAGATAATATATGAGAGCTTTTTATACTCTTTTTTATTAAAGGATGTTTTTCTATTAGAGTTATACTTAAAGTTTAGTATATTATAATCTTTAATATTAGTAAGTTCTTATAATAAGCTTTAAAGCTAGTTATATAAAGAAAATAAAGATCTTAAAATAAAGGATTTAACTAAAGTATAAGAAGATATATTTATTTTTTACTATTAATAAGTATTAATAGTTAACTTACTAAATAAAAGTAATTAAAATATCATATTCAGCTATTTAATAATAAGGTTTACTAATAGAAGCTAAAGACTAATATACCATAATAATACACTAAAGTTATAATCTAAGTTATAAGTTATAAATTTATAGTAAATTAGGTCTTTAGAAGCTGAAGTAATTAGTTTTAAGCTTAATAAGTAATTTATAATAAAAGTAAACTAAGAGTATTTTAAAAATAAATATAAAGTTAATTACTGAAAAGCTATAAAAGTCTAACTATAAACTATACTTAAGGCTATACTATATATAAGTTCTAAATAGTTCTTTTATCTCTTTACTAATTCTTAACTAAGTATTAATAAGTACTTAGTAATTACTAGTAAGTACTTAATAGCTCTTACTAAGTACTTCATAATTTATACTATTTACTTGTCCTATTTTATTATTATATAACTTATACTATAATTCTTCTATCTCTAAGTAAGTCCTTATTATTCTTATAATCTTATAGTATAAATATCCTATTTTAGCTACTTAACGCTTAAGTAGGTTATTTAGCTATTATCTTTATTTATAGGTTATAATAGTTAGAGAGTAAGTTATATTATACTTTCTTCTAAGTATAAGGCTACTTTAGATACTTAAAAGTATTATAATATACCTTCTTAAGCTTAAAAGAGCTTATAAATCTTAACTTTATATAATAAATACTATATACTTTTTATTATAGTTGAAATTATAAGTATTAAAGTAGTAATTAATACTACTACTTTACTTAATAGAAATAGAAGTTTCTTATTAGCTTAGATTAAAAGGTTAAAGTAGTTATTAAAGTAGTAAGGTAGTAGTAATAATACTATCTTTTATACTACTTCTACTTTTAAATTTCTTTTTCTATCTAAATAATAACTAATATATATACTACTTATTCTGCTTTTATATATATAGTTATATAGTAATTATAATAACTATTACTTATTTATAACTCTATTTTTAATACTTACTATATTATTTAGATAGTTAAAAGAACTAAACCTAAGTATATAGTTATAATAGCTAAAGTAAGAGCTATTTTTATTAAAAAGAAGTAGAAAGAGAGAGAAGAAGAGAGAGAGGAAGGTAGTAGTATTTTTCTTACTTCTTTAGAGCTTAAGAGCTTTAAGCTTAAGAGTAAACTACTTTATTCTTCTTTTATTATTTTAAAATCTTTTTATTATTATAAAGTTTTTATTTAATTTTACTATTTTTAAAGTTAAGCTATTAATTTAAATTATTTTATAGAGAAGAAGATTAATAAGCTTAAGAAGAGTAAAAACTCTATAAGGAGTAAAAATATTAAAGAGGAGTATAATTTAAGGTTTATCATTTCTATACTTGTATCTTTTTATAAACTATATTAAGGTTATAAATAAAGTATATTTTAAATTATTATTTTAAATTAAATTATTATATTATTTATTAATTATTAAGTAGAGGTAGAAGTTTTAAAGGCTTAAAGTTAAGAAGAGGAGTAGCTATTAGTATTAAGTAATATTATATACTTATTATACTGATATAGTACTATCTTAGGTATATTACCTAGGATATATATACTTAGCTTAAGGTAAGGAGGTAAATATACTACTTATAAAGAGAAGAGAAAACTATATATCTTTATATTAATCTCTATTTTTAGACTAAAGCTTTAATTCTTAGGGGGTATATAACAAGATCTTACTAAGAATATATACTTTATTATATAACCTTTTACTTTATTAATTATTTACCAACTTATATACTATAGGTTTTCATTTACTAGAGAATTATGCTTTATAAAGCTTTTAATATTTATAATAAAGCTTAGAAGAAAGCTAAAATTAAAAGTAAGAGTAGTAGTAAAGTAGCTATAAAGTTTATGCTTTTCTTCTTATATTAGCTATTACTCTATTAGTTAAGGTTACTATAAAAGATATATTAGTCTTTAGTAGTTTATATATTATTCTATTCTTTAAAGTAATTTTCTTTATTTTTAAGATAGCTAGTATTTATATTACTATTAATAGCTTCATTATTAGTTATTTTCTAGAAAACATAATATTTATATATAATATCTTTATAAATACCTATATATCTACTCTTTAGGGATATAAATAAAGTATAGTATTATTTTACTAAGTGCTCTATAAGGTATAAGTATTTTAAGCTTTTAAGAAAGCTATATACTTCTTAGCTATTAGGCTATTTTTAATTAGAAATACTTAGCTTATAAGCTTTATTTATTACTTAACGTTTCCCTTTTAATTTATATTATTATTTATAATATATCTTAGAGGTTTAAAAGTATTTTAAACTATTTAAACTTTACTTAAGAGAAGGGTTTTATAAAGCTATTAACTAATATCTTATTAGTTAGAAGATATATAACTTAGAATAATTACTTAGTATATTTTTAGTAAAGCTATATATCTTAGATATCTATATAGTAAAAATAAGTTAAGATATACTCTTTTTTACTTATTATAAGTTAAATTATTTACTAATTATTATAATAAATATTCTAAATATCCTTAAAGCTAAATTTAAGATTTATAAAGAGTTACTTAAGAGTTATTATCTCTTTTATAATATATTTTAAACTTAGAAGCTTAGCTTTTACTATTAATATAGTTATTATATTTTAATATATAGCTTTTTATTAGATTAAACTTCTAAAGAAAGATATTATAAAGCTTTAAAATAACCTCTATATCTCTTTATTATTAATAAAGGATATATTACTTATAATTAATAATATATATATAATCTTACTTCTTAAGATACTAAAGTAAATTATAAGGTATTATATGTAGTATAAGTATTAAATAACTTAATTTATAGCTTAATAGTATTTTAGAGATAGGTTTATTAGGAATTATAATAATAAAGTATAAATAAAAACTATATCTAGTTATATTATAATTATAGTATAGAGGATTAACTTAATCTTTTCTTAATATAAGAGGACTTCTTAAGGGGATACCTCTTTATTAAACTTCTTAAGTAAAACAAAGAGAAGAAGTATTATTAGTATTTTAAAGTTAATAAAATTGGATTTCTTCATAACTTATTTAATATACTAATTATAAGAGAAATAGATTTTTTATATTACTTAGTTATAAGTAATTTTAATTTTTAAATATTATTTAGCTAATTTTTAGTTTTTTAGTTTATCTTTTATTTTAATACTATTTATAATTACTTCTATATCTTTTATATAGTTTTTATAATATAACATAAAGATATTATTAATATAGAATAGTATAAATATTCTTTTATTATAAAATTAAAAGAAGTATATATTTTTACTTATTAGATAGAGTTTAAAGTAAAAAGGTTATTTAGTCTCTATATAGTATTTAGGAATATATTAATAATATTAAATTAATAGATTTTAAGTTTAAATTATATTATAAGAACTATTATAATTCTAAACGTTTTTATAATAAAATTTATAATATATATTTATTTTAAAAAGTATTTCTCTTAGAAGTTACTTTATACATATATATTACCTTTATAACAATTAAAGTATCTATATTAATCAAGCTTATAAATAAATATTTACTTAAAAGGGATTAGCTTATTGTTAATATTTATTTAGTTTATAACTTCTTAAATATTTATTTCCTTAAATTTATTAATTTTAATATTATATACTTTAATAAAAGATCAATAAAATAGTTTTAATATATATTAGATATTTCTCTAAGTTTTAAAAGGTTTAATAAGCTAGTTAATATAGACTTTTCTATTTAGTATTATAAATATATATATTATTTTTATTTAGTAAATAAAAATAAAAATAAAATAGTAAAATAAATAATAACTTTAATTTACTTCTTTAAGTACTTTTTACTACTTTAATATATATATTCTAAGAAAAGGTATTTTAGTTTTATTTTATTTAGAAGAATATAAAATATATTTTAAATTAAGGGAATTATTTTAGTTTTATATTTTTAAATTAATTTAAATTAATATAATTATATATTTATTCTAACTTCTCTTTTATAATACTTTTTTCTTTAGTTCTAAAGTATAGCTATATTAACTAAATAAAAGAAGTATTTTATAAGAATAGTTATATATTATTCTCTTCTATATTTAGATCTTATAGAGGAGAAATATTAGTCTAAATATAGAATTTATCTAAAAATATATCTTTAATAAAGTTTATAATATAGTTAGTATTTTAAATCTTTACTATTACTTTATTAATTTAAATAAAAGTTAATAGTAGTATTATATTTAGAATTTGATATATTCTAGTAAGATTTATATTTAATTTAAGAATAAATATCTACTTTCTTTTTTAACTATTTTTAATTAATTATAATTCTCTTAATAAGAAAACGTATAATAATAATAATAATTTATTAGTTATTAATATAATATTAGCTTTACTTTAAATCTTTACAAGTTATAATTTAAAACATATAAAAGAAGTTAGTTTTTAGATTTCTTTGGTAATCAAGTAAGCTTTTTTATTTTAGATTACTATGTTTATATTATCTTTTAAATAAAATATCTTTTTATTAAATATTATATTTCATATAATAATAACTTCTTAAAATAAAAATATTCAGATCTTATAGAAGTTATCTAAGTTTACTATATATCTGATAAAGTATTTAATATATTGTTATATTATAATCTTAACGTTACATTTATTCTTATTTACTTTATATTCTTTTTTAAGAAAGTATATCTTATAGCTATATATATATATTTCTCTTTATTAAAAGTATAAACTAATTAAGAAGTTTATTTTATAAATAGGTTTATAATACTTAACATAATCGTTTAGCTAGTTTTCTTTAACTTAAATTAATAAAAAGTAGCTATAATATTAATAAAAGCTTATATTATAAAGAAATATAGGAATGTATATTATTTTAACTTAAAGTATAAATAGAAAATCTATAGCTTAAAGTATTATAATAGCTTTTATAATTAAATTTTAACTTACTCTCTTTATACTTCTATTTAGGTCTCTTGTATATAAAGAAACTTATTTAATTTTAATTCTTATATCTAAAACTTAGATCTAAAACTTTAAGAACTTATTTATTATAATTATAATATACTTACTATCTTATCTTATTTTATATAAAATAAAGCTATATTATCTCTATACTTAATATTTAAATATTTAGATTATTATAAAGACTAATTATTATAACTTATCTATGTATAAGAAGATAAAAAGTTAACTTATATATTTACTTTTTATAATAAATATCTATTTATTTATACTAAAACTTACTAAGTAATTAAACAGATATCATAAGATTTTAAAAAAGAAATAAATTACGTTGCATTGTAAGATTTATTATAATATAACTTATTTTATATATATCATTAAATAATATTAATAGTTAAAGTAAATAATATTCTAGATCTTTACTTCTTAAGTATTAAGAGTAAGTTTCTTAAAAGCTTTTAAGCCTAAGTATTTAGAATAAAAGTACTATATTTCTATAATATTAATAAAAGTTAGTAAATATTCTTAAAAGTATTATTTTATATAAGTTATTATAAAAGTAAGTAAGTTTAATATTGAAATATTATTAAAGAGAATATATTTAAAATAGACATAAAACAAATAAAGTTAATAATTTATGAAAGTAATATTACTTTTTTTTTTAAAAAGCTTGTTTATTTCTATATTATCCTTATAGTTTCTAATATAAAAAGTATTATTAAAACCTAAATATTAGATACTTATTTTCTTGTAATAAGTATTTTAAGATAATATTAATATAGAAGTTATTGATAAATATAACATTTCATAGTATACTATCTTAAAGCTTATTTACTTTATTAAGGATATTATACAAAATTCTTATATTTTATATTATAATAAAATATAAAATAATACTTATTTTAACTTATCTTTTTACTTTATAAATAATTAAACTTTGTTTTAAAAAAAGGGATATTATTAATAAAATATACAATATTATAGTTATTTAATATTATACTATTAGAGAGGATGTTTAAGCTTTAAATATAAGTTATATAGATATTATTAAGTTTAGGTGTTAATATAACTAAAGGCTTTTATTTCTTTTATTATGATTAAACTAATAATACTTTTAGTAATTATATAAGCTTTTGTATTAGCTAAAAGGTTTATTTTAGGAGTAAAAAAGTTAGTTAATATTTTTATTTTATTAAAGTTACTTTTAAGAAGTTTTTCCTTATTCTAAGTATTATTAGTACTAAAATAAAGAGAACTAAAAACTTTTATAACAAGCTATCCTTTATATACTACTTTAATATAAAGCTTAACGTAATTTAATTTATTAATTCTAAAATAAATTTATTTTATTTAATTTAAATATAAATATACCTCTTTATTTATAAATATAAATTTAAATTAGTTATAAATAAAAAAAGCTGATTTATATTGTTTTTATATATATAATAAGTTACTAACTTACTTTATAAAAACTTTTTTAAGATAAAGTTTCTAAAGATTATACTATCTAATTATCTAGCTAATATTATAAAGACTCTATTTATATAACCTTTTAATTAAGTTTTTATTATATTTTCATAAAAAACGTTTTTAAATATACTAATATATTAACTTACACTTAAGATCTTAATACTTAAGTAGTCTTATTTAATAATATTCATAAGCTTTAAGTTAGCTTAAAATAGAATAAAATAATACTAAATTATGTAGAAGAAAGTTTCTAACATAGAAGTTTTTTAGACTTTTAATAACTTATACTAAGAAACTTTAAAAAGTATATTTTAGAAGTCTTTAATTTAAATATTTAAGTTAATAATAGAGAATATTTAATTTAGAACTAAAGTCTATTTTTTTGAAGATTATAGTAAAATTACTTAACCTACTTAGAGTATAATATTATTTTAGAATATAGATTAAAGTATAAAAAGTATAATCTTCTTTCTTAAGAAACTTTATTTAAGTTAAATTAAAGATGTCTTTAGAAATTATATCTTTAATTTATTTATTAAAAACTTTATATACTTATTCTTTTTATATATATTTTACTTTATATAACGTGGTTGATAAGCGAGTGAGACAGACAAGCAAGTGAGACACAAATTCGCAACCACTTTACAAATGCGAACACAAAGCAACACTCAGAACCTCAAATCAATTAAAACTACTCAGAATCCTCTTCATTAGACATTTCTTCAACAAATTGACATGTTCGCACATTATGACCGGTGTTCCCGCAGATGCCACACCGCCGTTAGGCCGTCTCAGTCCTCGGTCGACGACCACTACCCCAACGCGTTTCCTCCTCAATCTGGGCTGTAGCCTCCCTCTATGATTAAATATCCTCTGCCTCAGCTATAGTGAGACTGCCTCCTTATCTGAGACGGGCTTTTTTAGCCCTCTAGCGTCAGCTAAATATATTATTCTCCTCTTGAAGGATCCTATTCTCAGACCTCAATAAGGCAATCTAGTGCATGAATCTACGCGCCCCCTTTAATAAATGCTCTACAGCTTTAATAATTAAAGTTAGTAAGCTATTCTGATAGCAGGAGATTTAATTCTTAATAAGTTCTGATTAAGAAGATACTTCTATTAGGTTATTTAGTGTCTGAGAAGTCCACGGGGGAGGAGTGGTAAGAGGGGTCCCTGGGGGCGTTAGGGTGTATAACTTAACGTCAAGTTTTGAAAGCACACTTTTAGCACTTAAAGGAATAATCCCAGCCCCTCTAAAACCTCCCTGGATGTTTTTGACCGTTAGGGCTTATATGAAAGCCTCGCGAAATGCAGGGAAGAAGTCTTCTTTCATAATATAGGTATTACCCCAGCGCATCTTATCCTTAATTTGTCGACCATACGCTATTTTCAGAGGCCTAAAACACCTAATATCTAAAGGCTGGAGCAGATGAGATGAATAAGCCAGCATATAGAGTGTAATAATATTATTTTCCTTGCAATATATCTTAAAGTTGGCAGCATAGTGACTTTTATGTCTATTAACGATAAGGAGGCGATAGCTACCTTACGTATATGGTTTTATACACTAGTTAAAATTCTGGAGCTAATCTAGGCCTCTTTTGTTTGTTGTCTATCTGTTTTCTGATGTTATGATAACCTAGTCGCATAGTAGACCAGTTTCTATATACCAGGTGGAAAGGTGATATTACCCCATAATAATAATATATAGCGGAACGCTATAGCCTAACAAACTAATAGATTAAATAACTATAACCTATTTATAATTACTAAGCTGCATTATTTTTATATTTAAACGCCTTTTAGTGCTTATAACAACTATTCCAGATGCAATCTAGCCCATCATAAACCCAGTCTCATCAAAGTTATAGATATCCAAGTCCACAATACCATATTTTGCAACTATATTCGCCATAAGCCAAAACCACGCATTTATCTCATCTAGATCTTCGCATTAGGCCCTCTTATAGTCATACTTACAAAAAAAGCACATCCAGAGCTGCAGTTATCGCTTGACGAAGTTCGAAGCCCAGCGCTTCCCAACCAGGGGCGCGTCGCAGTCAGCAAGGAGTCGATTAGCCATATCATCAACACCACTAATACAGGGAGGGAACAATCAGGAATCTAGGTCGAGTATATACTCAACTAGCTTCTCCTCTTCAAGCTCCATCAATTTCCGTGAGTTAGCCATTATATCAGGTCGTGACAGTGTTCCCTTTAATCAACAGGATAAAGTTGCGTGACTGATTAAATAGATCCTACTTGCAGCCCGCGCAGAAAGATTTAGGTCGTTTATGATAGCTTGTAGGGTAAGCTGAATACCTGCCTCTTTGCTTTAGGGTGCTATGACTTGTTGTGGAAGATGCGTGGCTGGAGGTGCGAGCGCGTCGTGGTCGCGGATTTGTGTCTCACTCGCTTGTCTGTCTCACTCGCTTATTAACCACGTTATAATATATATAATAAAGTATAAAGTATAAAACTTAAGGATTTCTATAAATCTCTTAATAAAAAAAGTAGAAGTAATTAGTATAAATAATAATAGCTTCTTTAAACTCTTTTTTTCTAAAGTTCTTATTTTTAATTTTCTTATTTTTTATAAGTTCTTTTATATATTTAATATAATAAAAGTAACGTACATGATAAGCGAGCCGAACAGACAAGCAAGCCGAACACCCAACCACAACCACATTATAAATATAATCACCAAACAACCAAAAAAACTATAAATCAATTTAAACTACTCAGAAACCTCTTCATTAGACGTTTCTT
>JANUHK010000451.1:0-16695 GCA_026319125.1 Colletotrichum noveboracense | reverse complement strand
GATTGACTATTCTAAGCTGAAGAAGGAAGAAAGGACTTTACAAGGGTAGGCACCTAACAGCGGTGAAGCAGGCCGGGTTAGGCGGCGTACTGCGGCAGAATAGTGGGTCCAACGGAGCTGGATCTCGGTAACTGCTCCGGCGAAGCCGGAGATATCAATCCGGGCTCTAGCCCGTGACAATAAGAACCTTTAGATCTAGAACTCCTATACCTAATAAAGACTAGTCTAACTCACTTAGAGCACCTTATAATAATAAATCCTTAATTACTTAAGATTCCTAAGCCTCTAAAGCTTACTTTTCTGCCTCTTATTTATTAATAAACTATATTTCTTAATAGATTAAATCTAAACTATACTTTCTTAGAAACCTTTTTTGCTTATAAAGATAAGATAAATAACCTAAAGCTGCTATAAGTTATATCTAAAGAACCTCTAATACCTCCTTAGCTTCTTATTCTTCTTACTCTACTTTTTTTTACTCTTTAAAATAATAATTAACTATAACTAATTAACAATTAAGATTAAACCTTAAAATAAGATATTTATAAGTATTTGCTATATTGTTATTATTATAGTTTATTAAATTATATTTAATATATTTATTATAACGCTTTAAGTTAATAAGATTTATTTTATATATATAGTTATATTAGAAGTAAAGAGAATAAGGTATTATATTATAGTTATAATATTTAACTAAAATATTAAAAGCTTAATAGTTATAATAAATTTAAGTATAATAAGTTTTATAAGAATTAGCTTTTTAAATATAACTTAATATAGTATTGATATTATAAGTAAAATAGGAAATATAATTAATAGACCTCTAACTTAGGACTAATAACTTATTTATATTAAGTCTTAAAGATAAAACTTTTAGAGAGGGGACTTAATATTATAACCTATTATATAGGAGTAATAAGTAACTAACTTATTTAGATAATAGGCAGCTAAGATAGGATATTTATACTATAAGATTATAAGAATAATAGGGACTTACTTAGAAATAGAAGAACTATAGTATAAGTCACATGATAATAAGATAATAATTATATTAGATTAATATAATCTAATATAACTTAAAGGCCGAATAATTATTTTAGATTAAAATAATCTAAATTAACTTAAGGTATAAAGGAATATATTTAGAATTAGATTTATATGTAGTGTAACCTAAGCTTAAATTAAGGTTAGACTTCTATAGCTCTTTATTAATTAACTTTATATTTATCTTTAGGATACTTTTAGTTTATTTTTACTGTGAATAACTTATTAAGTCTAAGACTGATTACCTTAGCTTTTAAAGATCTAATCTACTGCAGCTTACAACCTACGACCATAACTACAACCTTAGTATACTGTTACTATGTGTTAATCCCTAGCTTCTGTTAGCAGACCCTACTGTTGGATAGCTAACTGTAATAAAGTGACCCCTAGTAACGAAAAACCCCCCATAATGCAAACGCTTTTTCAGGTGGGCGCCTACACAAACTACTACTAATATACCTATATATATCTTAGCGAAATTAGTATGTATAATTATATAAACTTTTATATGGCTATAGTTATAGGATATTTATAAGTATATAAACAGTATTTATAAAATAGTTATACTAGTTTCTAATTATATATAGTATTATATATAGCTAGTATTAAAATGTTAGTATATTACTAGTATTTACTAGGAAATCCTTAACATTCTATAATCTAATATAAAACTTTATATAATGAATTAAAAACTAAAGTAATATCAGATTTAGCCTTTTTATATTAGTTAAAAGTTAAACATAATTTTAATATAATTTTAAATACTTACATATATACTTAAAAGCGTTTTATATAGAACATTATACTAATTTTAGAAATCTATACTTAAATACTATACTAAATAAGATTTAAGTATATAGCTATATTCCCTTTATTTTTCTAAGAATTATAGTATCTGTTCCCAACTTATATAGTTAGTATATATAGAGTTATAGTAGTAGTAAATATACGTAGTCCCCACCTATTTAGGTGCGTTTGCGTTGTTGGGGGTTTTTCGTTACTGGGGGTGGGGTCTTAGGCACAAAATCAACCACCAGAACGGGGTTATAGACAAGAAAAGGTCTTCTCATACCTCAAACACTCTCATCAAACCGAGATCCTCTCGCGGGCCAGAACTGATCACCAGACGGTTGAAGACCCATCGTACAATAAATACCACACGAGAATTGGCGCGTGCCTCTGTGTCTATAATCATTATCGCAAAGAACCCGCTAAAAGCTTTAGCAAACCACCCCTCTACGCATCTTTAATCGTAAACCTAATATTCAACACACTCGACCCCCGATCCGCATCAAACTCAAACCCCTCCGCCGGGCCCGGCGTATCCGCCAGACTCTTCGGCTGCACCATCCCCCACACCACCGCCTCCGTGATCTCCTTCACGCCCAGCGCATCCTTATGCTGGATCAGCATCCACGCCGTCCCCGCGCCGTGCGTGCTGCCCAAGATCGCGTCCCCCTCCCTTGTGCCCATCTTGAACGTCACGCGGTCGTTCCACCCCGGCACGCGCTTCTGCCCCGCGTCTTTCAGCGCCTGCAGCACGATGTTATACGTCGGCCCGTAGGTGATGTGCGCGCGGAAGACGACCTGGAGGCTCTGGGGGTCGACCTTCTTCGCCTGGCAGCCGAGCAGCCACTGGAAAAAGGCAAAGTCGGAGAGCGTGTCCTTGTCGGGCACGGCGCCGAGGCCGTACTCCTTGACGGCGTATTTAGGGGACATGTTGACGTCGAAGATGAGCGCGCCGGCGGCGGGGTTGACGACGTTGCTGTAGGAGCCCAGCGACGGCTAAGAGAAGTCAGTATAGGTTTTGGTCACAAAGAGGCCTTCAACTCCAGAAGCAAAGTGTAAAAGGTCTCTCGGGCTGTTATCTCACCTCCCCCGTCTCCCCGTTCGCCTGCTTAAACTCCTTGTCGTGGTCATAATAATACACCGCCCCGTCCTTCTCATCCACAGGAAACGCAGTATCACCCATCGCCTCGCTGAGAAACTTCAGATTACTCGGCTTCAGCCCGCCGTCGTAGGGGTACCACCACGTATCCAAACTCCATCCCCACTGCGCCGTGCCCGCGGGGTCCTGGTACGGGCTCACGACCGACGCGCCGCCGTTCGCCGCCGCGGCCCCCGCGTTGTCCACCGGCATCAGGGTGCGGAGGTGCTCCCCCTTCTTGACGCGGCCGTCATAGTCGGCGGGGAAGTCGGGGAACGCGCCCGCGCGCTTGGAGAGCGCGGGCGGGGGCGTGGGCGACGCGGTGAGGCAGACGGCCTGGAGAAGGAGCAGGAGGATCGGTAGCGACAGGCTGCGCAGCCTAGAAACGAACGTGGCGCTGGACATCGTGAAAAGAGCGGCACTTTGTCACAACAGGATCAGTAATCAGAGTGGTCACGGAGCGGGGGCGACTTGGGCATGAGTATGTGAACCCGGGCTCGACATCTTTTTATTGCGGATTCGTGGGACACGAAAGACCAGAACTGTCTCGTTCTGTGCAGAGGCTGACGTCGGAATAACCGACTCTCAATTAAGATTCATTTCTGTGTAAGGGGGCAGGGAGAATAAGGTTACGTCCGAACTCATGTTCATCGTATAGCTAAAACGTTTGCGGGGTGTACCGTGTACTGTCCAGTGGCATATAAGACATGATTGAAAAAAAGGCTTCCTCTCCTTGTGAAATGTTCTCAGAATCTTCGTTCGTAAATGACGGGATTGACTCGATCAATGCATACATACAGCCCGCACGGAGCGACCGTCTCTGAGGCCAGGGGGAACGTAGTTGACCTGTGGGGCTTGGCATTTTGAACGACCATATCGCTTTGACAGCGTAAAAGGAGGGGATGAGGAACGAGTCAGCCCTACAGGATCAAACTATTTATGGTCAACAAACGCCGGAACCGAGTCGAAGAGTCACATGTAGCCAAAAGATGAATGTGAAAAGATGGAATTCTGGCTGTCTGCAGCATTACCATACAAATTCCGCCGCCCATCATCTCCCGTAACCCAAGCCATGTTTTCCCAATTCATTCCACCAAAAGAAATCCCGATCCAGAAACACAAAACCCCGCAACCATTATATAGTACAATTACAATAACAAGTCCGTCGTGAGAAAATTGACACGTGAACTCATGAATCCGTCGCTACCAATGCTGAAGGCTGTGATATGCTGAACTAGTAACGATGACGTCTGGAGCGCCCAGCACCAATGTCAATGCGGCTCATCTCCTGCATGAGAGCCCACTCGCTCTCGCTAGCGTTGTTGGCTCCGCTCATGATGGGCAGAGGGATCTTCGCCGGGATCGGGGGGCCGCCGCGCATGCCGCCGGGGGAGCTGCCGTATTGAGGAGCGTGGTTCTCACTGGGGTAGTCCCACGTGCTCGCGCGTGACATGCGAGGCGGCGTGAAGTCGCTGCCGTGATCCTGGTAGTTGTGCGAAGAGATGGGCGCCAGGGGACTGGATCCCGCTGGCGAGGTGGAAGGAAGAGCAGACATGCGTTGCGTCTTCTTCTGCAACCGGTTCCGGGCACCGCTGTTCGGAGCGGGCGGGGTGTTGTACCGGTCCGAGTCGTAGGAGACGGGCGAGACCTGGGATTGCGGCCGAGCGGCTATACGAAGCTGACGACGACCGCTCGTAGGCGCAGGTTGAGGAGCCATGGAGACTCTGGAACGTACGGATGCTGTAGCTGGGGTCTTCGGACCCTTCGGCTCAGGCTCCGGCGCCCAAGTGTCCATGGGCAGGTGATCGGAAGGATCAATCTCACGGCCATCGTGGGTGATGATCTTCTCATCCGGGTCGGGTCTGGAGATATCGCTGCCGGTGGCGGACAATGTCGGGTTGAGCGCATCATATGAGTCGGGACCGAAGGGAACGCCAGACAATCTGCGATGATCCGGGGGCGGCGCCGGACTGACCGACTTGCGCTTGATCGTGTGAGACGGGTTGGGGGACATTCCTCGTCTAGACTGCGGCGGCGGTATCGGTGAAAGACCACGGGCGCGATGTTGAGGATGAGGACTGACAGAAATGCCGCGTCTCATATCGTGGTGGGGATTGGGCGAAACGCCGCGTCCCCTCATATCGTGGTGGGGGTTAGGCGACACACCTCGTCCCCTCGTGTCGTGGGCGTAGGGGTTCGGAGAGGCGCCACGGCCGCGCATATCCTGAGCGTAGGGCTGGGGGGATGCGCCCCTGCCTCTCATATCCTGAGCATAAGGCTGAGGGGAGGCACCTCTTCCTCTCATGTCATGAGCGTAGGGCTGCGGTGAGGGACCTCGTCCTCTCATGCTTTGATGCGGGGGCGCAGGTGAAGGACCGCGTCCTCTATGCATATCACCACTGTAAGCCACAGACTGCCGATTGTCGTGTCGCGGCGGGATGTAGGTCTGGTCGTTGTATCCGGGATGCTGCCTACCACGTGTAGGCGTCGTGATACTCTCGGTTGTGTAACGCCTTGTCTGACGTCGGTCCTCGTAAATGCGATCGGTGACATCTTGTGTGAGACCGGGGTCGACTCCTGGCACCAAGGAAGCAGGGACAGAGGGCATGGTCGTTGCCTTTATCTCGGTTCCCGAGAGCTCGGATCGCTGCGATACATAGGAGTTCTGGCTGCGAGAGTGGTAGTCTTGAGGGCTTGGTGCGAAGTCTCTGGAGGCAATGGGAGACTGATGTTGGCGCACCATCTCATCGCCTCTGATATCCCTCGTAGCGATGGGCGACACTTGGTGACGAACCATTTCATCACCTCTCGGGTCACGCATAGACATGGGAGACACCGGCTGATGTCGGACCATCTCGTCACCTCGAACGTATGGCTGCGGTGAAGTGCTGTAGTGAGCAGGTGAAGCATTCCCTCTTCCGGCAAGCACCAACTCATCACCTCTAGGTTGGTACTCCGGCTGCTGCCGATAGTCCTGCTGGTAGTCTTGCTGATACTCTGGCTGGGGGGAGGTGCTGAAGCGACCTGGAGATGCTGAACCGCGGCCCGCAAAGACAAGCTCGTTGCCCTGAGGTTGATAGTCTGGCTGCGGCGATGTGCTGTAAGGACCCGATGAAACCATCTCGTTGCCCCTGTCGTAAGGGGGATTAGGCGACTGGCCGCGCTGGCGAGATCCTGCACTGCCTCTGCCGCCAATGTTCAACGGCGCCGGACTTGGCACTTGGTCGTATCCCTGATCGTGTGCTTGTTCTTGGTATTGAGGTGCTCGAGCGGGTTGTCTAGGGCCAACGGCCAATGCTTGAGGTGGAGGCGGCGCTGGCTTCTGATCCTGGCCAAAACCCAGTTCGTCATACGGAGGGACGCGCGAGCTCCTTCGAGCGGTAGTCTTGTTCGCAGGTGTAGGCGATTCTGGAACATCCTCAACCGTCGGCTGCATGGACCTGTACTCAGCATGTCCATCATAGGAGTGGTGTCGGGGGTGAGACTGCTCCTGGAAGTGATCCTCCGGAGCTGGCAGAGCGTGTCTGACCTCTGGAGCAGAGTCAAATCCACGGTACTGCGGTCGTCCAGGGTATGCTGCCGTAGAAAACGACATGCGGTGCGCCTCGTTTCGGAGGACATCCTGTCTCATGGCCGCATTTGCTGATTTCGGCGGCGTGTCGAACGAGCCCCTCAAGACCATATCCTGGGAGTTTCCTCTGCTGCGGTGAGCAGGAGGCGGCGGCGGCCTATCATCCTCGGCTGCGGGAGAGTTTCTGGAGTCCTCGAGAAGGTACGAATCGCGGGGCGGTGGCTCCGAGCCTTGACGGTAGTGGGCTCGATCGACGATTTCTTGGGAAGCATATCTCGGGCTGTAGTCTCTCTCGTCGTGCTGCGAAGTGGGGCTATCGTAGCGCTCGTGCCTCGTGGGAGTGTGCTGAGGTGTCACCTCGGCGGGGTGAGGTAGGGCAGCGGGTGATGTAGGCGCAGGTAGCTCTGGCTGGCTGCGAGAAGCAGGAGAAGCGTGGTACTCGATAGCCTGCAATGGCGACGGCGCCGGTATTTGTGCGGGTGCGGGCTTCTTCGTGGGCATCGGTCGGGAGCCTGACAGACTCGGCTGTTCTCTCGGTTCTGGCGCTGGCGACGACGGTGCGCTCATCTCCTTGGGTCCTCGAGGGCCACCAGCACGAGGCGGGGTCGGTGCTTGTTCCGGTGACGGGGCGGCGGGAGCCTCGCCCGTGAAAGGATCGGAGGGCAGCGGACGCCTCTTGATCTGCTTTCGCGGAATGGTTCCGTGGGATGCGTACGTCTCAATCGGCTCGGCCTCGACAGGCTTCGGCTTCGCTACGGGCTTCTCGGGCTTTGGCCGGATATCGTAGTATGTGATCTCCATGCGAATCTCTCCGGCATACTTGCCCTTGAAGGTCAAGTTGCGCCACAAGTCGTTCTGTCCTCCGCCGGGAACAATGATATCCCTGAGGTCGACCCATGTCTCTCCAATGAGGTCCGTCTTCTTATCGTCGTGAAACACTGACACCTTGAGCTGGTAGTAGTCTGGGGAATCGTGGACGGCGAATCGAAGCTCTTGGTCCCTGCAGAGTAGTATGTTAGTTGTTATCGGCGGGCCATGAATGGGTTCGGGGGAAAGTGTCGGTACCATTTGGGTGTTTGTCCTCCGCGAATATCTGTCGTCGTCTTCTTCGCTTCCTTGCCGAGACGTGCTGCACAGTAGGGGTCCTGCTTCCCCATGGTCTTGCGGTTGGGCAAGTTCTTTGCGCGGTCGACGATAGCGACCAGGGTGCCGATCAATGGGCCATCGACGCTGGGGTCGGCAAAGATGCCGGCCGTGTGCATCCCATTGAGTGGGTGCGATGCTTTCGCTTTGGACGTTAACATGTTTTGTGTTTGCTGTATGTGTTGTGTTGTAAGGTGTTGTTCGATGGGTCAATTCGGATGCCGTTTCGGGTTGACAAGGCGACGAAAAACAACAAAAAGTGAAGCTGCTGGCAAGCCACACAGTGATGCGGATGCTGGTAGAGATAGGAAAATGCTGGCAACTCTGAGATATAGAGAGAGAGCTCGTTTACATTGGCGGCTCGGTTCGTCTTTTTTGCTTGAGAGACGGGTATCAAAACAATGGAGGGCTCCAGGCGAGAGAAATATGACGATAGGGCAGAGACACGAACAACGGGTGAAACAAGGACGATGTTGGCGATGGAGAGAAAGAAGGCAGGGAGCCAGCACCCGAGTCTGCGTCTGAGCCGAGGAATGAATGGCAAACGGCGACGATGACGGGGTGAGAGGGGGAGGTGCAAGAGAGGAAGGAAGTGAGGGTGAGGGAGAAGAGAGAGTGTGTGAGTTTGTGCGTGCGTGTGTGTGAGAGGAAGAAAGACAGACAGACACCCGGTCAGATCAGATCAGGAAGAGCAAAGCTAAGCAAGAACAAGCCAAGCAACGCAGCGCAGCGTGAGGCAAGGCAAGGCAAGGCAAGGTCGGGAGCGTAGCAGCAGCGGGTGGGAGGAGGCAGATGATGAATGATGATTGTTTTTGGCTGGCGCAGGGCAGACGGCGGCGACGGGCATGCAGCAGCTGGAGGAGCAGCAGAAGCAGAAGCAGAAGCAGACGTGCATGCAGCAACAGGTACCTACTCTAGCAATTGGAGTCCAGTTGGAGTGGGGTGTGGAACCTGCCTGGTTCAGGTCAGGTACCTTACCCAGGATCCGTACTGCGTACCTGGAAAAACCGGTGCAGGCAAGAGCTTGGTACCTGGGCCTCACGGGTGTCCTGCCACTGGCTGCAGGTATCTCCTAGCTCTGTTGCAACGGACGACAGGTCCAGCTAACCTCGATCAGCGATGGCGCGCCTTACCTGCCTCGTAGTTTTTTTTTTTTTCTCCCTCTTCCCCTCCCGGCGCTGAGGGAAAGAAACTCAGCAGGTACGAACCGAGTAGAGTGCCGCTAAAACAGGACAAGCGCCAAGGCCAAGCGCCAAAAAGACAGAAGCCGCACTGTACATTGTGCTGCGTGCAGGGGCCATCCCCAGGCCGCGCGTGTGGTGGCTGGGCGAATGAGGGGCGGCAAGACCCCACCCTGTCTCCACCGAGCACCTGGATTGGGGAATATGCTGTGGCTGGTCGGTCGGGCTGGGAAAACGCGAGACACCTGCCGTGGCCTGTCACTTTTGTCACTCCCCCCCCAAAAACCACCCTCCCAGGCATCCAAACAAATGCCAGAAACAGGGCACTCGCAGAGTCCGATGAGACGACCGCCCATTCATGCCATCCGCATCAGTTATCGAGCGTCAAACTGAGGTAATAGGAGAGGTTGGTCCGTCTCTCTCATCGCAATCTCACCACCCGCTCGCTCGCTTGCCCACCCATCCAACCCAGATCCAGCATCCAAGCCAACATCGCGCCCTCCCGCTGTCCCTTGAAGAACCCTGACCCAGGGCGGGCAGGACAGGACAGCCAGGCCAGGCCAGGGCAAGCAAGGCCCCAGCAGCAAAAAGAGAGGTTGATGTCCCGCCGCCGCAGTCCGCAGCAGGGGTTCATCGCCCTGAGTTGCGCCTTGCAGGGGTTCTCGAAGCCGGTCCCTTCCAGCCCGGCAAACCTTTTTTTCAACTTTTTCATCTCCCAGAAACCCGACTGCGCATCCGTATCGCGGTCAATCTTGCTCGCTTGCGAAAGTGAGGCCACAAGAAACCATGCCTGCAACCTAAAGGCTCCTCTTCCTGCTCCTCGCCAAAACTCCACCGTCCGGGGAGCCCTACAAGCTATCTCACAACTGAGCCACTTCGGCTCACTCTACCTGTCACTGCGGGATGGGCAGAGTCTGGACGTGTCTGATTGCGGTTCGTCGACGTGACTCGCTTGGCTCTCGGTAAATGCCTATGCTGCATTGCAGTTCCACGGACACTGCCAAAGCAGTCTTGACCGTACATTCAGCGACTTCTTCAACCTCGCCGAAACGGACATTGACAACCTAACCGAGCGATCAAAGCCGTCAAGAAGGCGGTCGCAGCTGTCACTTTTTGACTTTCCCGCTCAATCAGACGATTGGAGGTTGGGGAACAACGCATCGGGCCCGAACGAGCACTTCTCGAAGGGACAGATGCCTTGGCGCCGACTATCCGCTTGTGCTATGTTCCCTGTCGAGCTGACAAGACTCGAACCGGGCAAAACCTTCAAATAAACAAGCTACGAAACCTTCGCGGACGTGGACGAGCCCAAAGTCCCTCGAATCATTTCTTTGCCGGTCCAATCTGCTCGCTGGAAAGGCGTACTGGCGCGTTTCCGTTCGGAAACGAAAAGGCGCCGTTCAATCCGCAGCTGCAAGGCATTGGTGAAAACACCGACGGGGCCAACGGGGGATATGCACATCATCCCGAAGACTGAGCCTCAATGGGTGACGCGCCCCAGCTTTGCCGCCGCCCCAATGAGAATCGTCGAAACAGACTTGGGAAGCGAAGACATCACCAGGAGCCAATCAAAGCCCTTTTCTCGACGGTTCTTCATGTCATGATCCCGAAAACGCTGCCCCCAATCAACTTGACGCGACCCGATCGCCGGTTTCTAGACCTTTAGAACCCCGCCTTGAATGACACAACACGCCGGCCGGGCTCACACGATAGTGCACTGCTCTAGTATTCACCAAGTTGGTGAATGCTTCGGGACCGACAAAGTGTATTCGAATCAGACGGTTCGTCCGAGCGAGGGCTTGGCAGGATTGTGTATTCCGTCTATTCATTTGATAGACGTTTGCTCATTGACGTGGCTGGCATGCTTCTCACGCAAACCGGCCATTCCCATCAACAGGTCCGACCTACCCCACCGCCAAGCTGCGCAGAAAAAAGAGCTGACGTCGACCTGCCCCGCCAGCAAACCAACAAAAATAAGAAGCAAAAACACACAATCCCAACCATTTAAGCTTCCTTTCGTTTAAATCGCGATAGCTCGTCATTGTGGATTCCCAAGTCCATCCAACAGAAGCCGACGTCAAAAAGTGCCTAACAAGGCACACTCTCATATGCACAAGGGGCCGTTCCCAGACAATGCACGCCTTGCCGTTCGGTCTTACCCGTGTCCGCGGCGAAGGGATTACGTGTTGGACGTACGTCTTCCCGCATTCCTTCAAGACTTCCCAAGACACACAACTTGCATTCCGATGCAAGTTCATGACGAAGACGAACTTTTTTCGTCTCTTCCGAGTCCGTGTTCATCTGGCACTCTGCGACCAACGCCGCATCCAGGCCCGGGAAAAACCCTCTATCACTAATCTTCTCATCTATGCCGTTCCTGCCATCAGCGTCGTCGTCACTTGCTGGAGGTACACCGAAACACCCCAAGTGACACCCTCCCTCCAAGTCTCACAATTAATCGATAAAAGAAGCAACCATAACCAGCCACACGGATTCTAGCGCCACGTCCAACGATCAAGCCCTTCCTAGCGCTTGGGATCGAGACCCTTTTTCAGCATAGTCTATTGTTGAACTTTCGAGCGCGAGAGGGAATGAAAAAGCCTCAGCACAGTGTCCGCAGTCCGAGACCATGGCGCGCGTCTCTAATTAGTTCATCTTGTCTCCTTCCCTTTCTCTTCTTGAGTAACCGCCCCCACCCGCCGCCGCTTGCTACTAGGCGCATCTCTCCATGGCAACCATCCCAGACAACGGCACAGTTGCTGTGGAAGAAGATTTACAGCCGGCGCCGCTGGCCGCAACAATCTATTGAAAAAGGAGGCGAGCGCCTACTAACATTCCAGTGTTCCAGAATTGTTGAACGAGATGCTCTGACTCGAATGTGTGAACTAAACAGAAGAAGTCTGTCGGTACGACCCATGTCGAAATAGAGCTTGTGATCAAAGACAAGGGAGGCGGGCAGAGATTACGATAGAGACAGCAACACCGACGACGATAGATGGTGACAGTAACAGAGAAGTGAGACATAGTAGCTAAGGACGCAGACGAGAAGACTCAGATTAGTTTCTGCCTACCTTCTAAAGGCCCACGAGCATCCGGTATCACGACGACCGACAGCACCCTGGTTCACATTCGCACCGCCTCTGGGCAGATAAAATGAAATCGAATACCACATTCTATGAACCACCTGATTCTATTGCGCAAACCACGGCATCAAACATGATAGTCGCCAAGCCCGGGGCCACGTATCTCTACATCCGGTGCGACCCCGGCAAGCCGGCGCCGGCTCCGGGTGGTGGGCAGATTCATGTCCACCTTGCATGCAGCATGCCCACGTCTCCTCGCCCGGCCCGAGGACTTTGCATACGACATCCACGGGCTCCCGATGCGCGGACACCGCATGCCACGCAATCCCCATCCCAAACTCCATGATTCCAACCCAGCCCGCATTCCACTTGCTTAAGAATCCATAATAAATATCCAGAAGCTTGCCAAAGTCCCCCGCACTGTGAAAGATGGAGACGGACCACCCCCCCCCCCCCCCCTCCCTTTCAGGTTCCTACACGATGCCCGAGGCGGGGGCCCCCATCGGCGACTGTGGAATTTGGGGTTCAGACTTTCCCACACCGCCGTCGGATTCCGTTCCCCGATATCTTTCAGCCTTATGAGTTACCTAGTCGCCATGGACTTGGATGAGTGTATGGCCCCAACCACAAGTATCTTTTGGAGAAAGCCCGAACGATGGCGGCCCGACGGGCGGCGTTTATGCGTTGTTCATGAGGGAAGCTGCTTCGCGGGAGGGATCTTGCCTGTACAAGACCCGAGCTAAAGAGCTCGTCATCACAGGAATCGAAGGGAGCTTTGGGCACCAACGGAAGCAAACCAATCCAGCCCAACATCGCGATTCACATGCTTTTCCTCCCAAGTTCAGGTCCATTGTTCTCTGTAGTGGAGTGTTGGTGATAGCCAGCTTCAACACGCGCGGCTTTGCATTTCGTCGGACTCAGTTCCGGTCCTTTCGCATTCCTTCCCCAAACGCTCTATCGACGTTTATCGTCTGTGGCTCAAAGGCCGTGCGATGTAAAAATCCCAATATGTACCTCCCCCGGCATGAGCTCTTCGCTACAAGCTTTCATAATGTCCTCTTTTCGAGTACCGTGTCTTCAAAACCTCCCATAACAGCCAGTTGCCCAGCAAGAATAGTCTCCCAATATATCTTTCAGTCCTTCCATTCCAGGAGCTTTCCGACCTCCAAAACGCCAACCATATCTCCCTGGTCAAGCACAGCCAGTATAGAATCCGCGCGGCAGACGTACTCGCCATCGTCGTCCGCTCCTTGCATGTTCCTCACAAAGTTCACCGCCCGCCGTATCGTCGTCTCCGACGAGATGGATAGCATCTCCGCTCGGGGCACCATCAGCCCCGGAATCTCCTTTAGACACCGCGCAAAGTCCTCCGTCGCCAGTTTCCTGATCCGGCCCGGGGACGCAACGTCGTTGCCTATGCGGACCCAGCCCGAGGATGAGTCGTACGCTGCCCGGAAGAGGTCCGCGCCGACGCTGTCTGTACACAAGCCCACCAAATCTGGGATGTCTGTCCAGGGAACGGCAAGATCCAAGATGGTCTGCGGTTTCCTAAACGCAGCGCCAATAGCGCCTCCCGGGTGATTCTTCGAGAACACTTGCGACATGCTGGGATGCAGCTCCTGGCCCGCAGCAATGGCGAGCGCATCACCCACAGCCAAAGCAACGGTCGTAGATGTCGTGGGTGCGGATACACCAAACGACGCCGTTTCGCTTTCGTGAATGGGTGCCGGGAGGAGAATGGTGTCCGGCCTCAGCTTGATGAGCTCACACGTGTCCGGCCGGGTGTGTCCCGTGAGTATGATTAAGGAAGAAGGCTTGTCCAGGTGAGGCAGCAGGTTGAAAAGCTCTGACGTCTTGCCGGAGAAGGTGATGAACATTAGGATATCGTGTTTTTGCACTATGCCGAGGTCGCCGTGCAGGGCGTCAATTGGGTTCAAAAAGACGGACGCAATGGAAAGGCTGTTGAAAGTTGCGACCAGCTTGTTGGCAATATGTCCGGATTTGCCCACGCCTGTGATCACAAGCTTACCCTTCTCGCCCTTGTGCCGTGTGATTGCTGCGACCGTGCGATTGAAGCCGTCCCGGGCAACTGGATCTGTCTCGTACAGCGCGGCGACTGAGCGCAAGGCTGCTGCTTCTGTCTTAAGTACGTGTGTCGCGGCATGAAGACGATCTTGTACTGTGACCGAATTCTCTTCTGTCTCGAGCATCTCATCGGGCGATCCCAAGCTCAGCTCTTCTAATTCTTCGAGGAATTCGTCCTCCGGAGGTGACACCGGTGGTGAAGGCGGTGACGGGGGCGGCATCGATTCGCAGTGAGGAGCGCCCAGCACGTAGACGGCGCTGGTTTGCACCGGCCGGTGCTCGGTGTAACGAGAGTCTCCCATGATTATGATGTTGGATTGCGGACAGTAAGCACAGCTTGAGGTGAAGCACTTGACGATCCGATCGCACGTCGTCGTCCAAAAGTAGTTCGCGGGTTTCGTTATCGTTATCAATCAAGCAGAGTCAAAGTGTCGCCGTAAACTGAAATTCGCAATGCGCCTCGTCCCTTTGAAAGTTTGCTCTCTGTTGGGGAATATGCAGGCGAGGACAGCTGCGCGGGACTACACAAATAAAGGCCCAATTCACCTGAGATTAAGTCGCGGGGAGCAGCTGGAAAGATGAGCAAAGATGTAACCAGATTCCATGACGTTGAGAAAGATTGCGGCGGCCGGGGTTTAATGAGAATTTGTCCGAAGCGCGCGCGCGAGTTGAGTTAAAGAGCAGAAAAAGCAGGTCAAATACGTAAGATATGTAGAGATACCGAGGACCCTGCGCGAAAAGCGAGCGAGCTTCCCAAACTCACCTTAATTGCTGCCCCTCCACTCGGGGCTACCCTTGGCTTAGCTTCACGCATAGTGGGTAGCTCTCCCCGATCCGGATGCCATGACTGGCCGATAAACCCGTCTCTTGGTGCGGCATGTCGCGCGTGGAAGGGATGGCTCTGTATGCCCTGCCTCTGGCGTGATCGAGCCTGGCGCCCTGACTGGATCCCCGAAGGAGGGACGGTTGGTAATCAGATCCGAGGCGGATAGTCTCGAGTTCCATGAGAAAGCTTGGAAAAGTACAAGCCTCATGCTTTGTGGACGTAGATGGCGCTCCCACCGGTTCCGGGAAATCGAGTCATTCAAGGGGGCTCATTGGCAACTGGCTTCGAGAACGATGAGCCAGACCGAACAAAGATACGGGCGCGATAGACAGCGTGCGGCGTGTGTGTTCCTCCCAAGCAGCAGATAGGCAGGAGGTCGGAATCACAAGCAGCCCGAACCCTGTCCATCCGGTGGGGTTCCGCGAGTCTATGATCCATCGATGTTTTTTTTGAGCATGCGTTAGACATCGATGCGGCCAAACAAGGCGATGATGCGTGCGTTTGGCAGACGTCAAAATCGACCATCCTGGACTGCCCTGGCCAGATGCTACTCCAGGAGAATTTCCTTGACCGCCGTCAACACGGCTCAGGCAGATAAAACTGGCGTTTATTTTGTTTTTTCGTAGCCGGCTAAGGTTGTTGTGAAGATCGGATCGGATTTCAGCGGAGATTTCGGTTGAAATTCCATGGGTGTACAGAGTACGATCACCGAAGACCCTAAAGACCCTGGCCGCAGGTGTCAACAAGACCGCAAAAGGCCCGACCTCCGCTTGAGATCCGCTTCGAATGTCGCTGAATTGGCTTCACAACACTCGAACTGCACAGCTGTCGTGATTCATAAACTTTTGGTGTTTTGTTTCCTGAGTCGCGTTGCATTCGTTCAACCCTCTCTGGTGGGATCAACGTTTGCCGTTCTCCGAGGACTCGCAACTCCATCTCCCATTAGCCAGTGTGAGATTGTGCAGGAGCAGCTGTCAAGCCAATCAAAAGAGCCATGAGCAACACGACTTCTGGATCCGAACACCGCATGGCCATGCACGGCAGTTGACACGAGAGCGAGAATAAGGATCGCTGGAGCTGTGCTAGCGAGAGCCAACCATGTTCCGGTATCACAGTTGCGCTGTGCAAGTTTGTCACTGTCGCACTCAGGAGAACCAAACCGCGCTGGTGACCAGAGGTTTGGACCTTGGAGAGAAATCGTTCAAAAGAGCGCAAAGGGTCATCTCCAGATGACAGAATTGACGCGAGAGGCAGCAATCCAAACGTCGTTCTCTGCTGTGGTAGTCGCCATACTTCTTGAGATTGACTGCTTTCCTTGTCCGCATCATCTCCCTTGTCACTCTTTTGCCTCAGAATCCCTCGTTTCTTCGCACTCATCAAGATGCATCTTGGCGCAGCCATCATCGCGGCTCTGAGCCTCACAGGCTATGCATTCCCGAGACAGCGACCTGGGTATGTCCGGATGCTGCCGCGGGCCAACGACACCGAAATCTCATGCGGGCAGACCGAGTACACGCTGACCGAGGTGAGATCGGCGGCGGATGCGGCTTGCCAGCACGTGGAGGATGGCACGACGGCGGGCAGCTCGAGCTATCCGCACACGTACCGAAACCAGGAGGGGTTCGACTTCAACGGAGTCGAGGGTCCCTTTGTCGAGTTTCCGATGAAGACAAGTGGTGTCTACAAGGGCGGTAAGCGATTCAGTGGAAATGGCATTTGTCGGTTTGCGTGGGTGGTGATGAGATCGGCGATCCGGGCGTGGGTGCTTGTGCAAGCTATTAGTCGCAGCTCGCCAAGTCGCATTAGCGGCAGGGCTGGCCGCTCCCCCCCCC
>JANUHK010000450.1:0-16803 GCA_026319125.1 Colletotrichum noveboracense | reverse complement strand
CCGCCTAACCCGGCCTGCTTCACCGCTGTTAGGTGCCTACCCTTGTAAAGTCCTTTCTTCCTTCTTCAGCTTAGAATAGTCAATCGACGGCACCTCTACGTTGAACAAGCCTAGGGGCCAGCCCCTTACATATTCTAAGCTGAACAATAAAAGACGCTATACGAAACCTCATAAGAGCGATATGATGATTTGCTAGAGGGTAGCGCAACGAGAAGACGCTATATGGAACCTCACGAGAGCGGCACCATGGATCCGCCAGAGGGTAGCGTAAACGACGCGATGAATGCTGAGATTGATCGCCGGATCAACGAAGCGGTTAACGTAAGCGTCCGTCCTCTTCAGGACCAGATGGCCCAGCAGACGGCCTAGATGATGCAGCTCTTGACAGCTCTGAATGGGCTTATGTCAACGGATAGAGCAACCCCTATGCTGCTTGCGAGCAGCATACTAACCCCATCTACAGCTGATATAACTATATAGGTAATAAGCAATAGTATAATAATAGCAGCTAGAGGGTGGAAGAAATATTAAATACTAAACCCACTAAAGTTTAGCAGTATACGTAAAGATTTCTAACGTTAGTTCCTAGAGATGAAGGGAAAGATATGAAGAGATAGGGAGGCTTTCGACTGTGATGCTAATATATTCGCATACATCTACGCAAGGCTAGAAGGCACAGCTTAAATAATAGCGTCACCCTACTACGCTTAAGGTGGAGCAGATAGAGCGGAATCCTCCAATCAGTTTATGCAATACCTTGAGACTTACTATGGAGATCCTAATGCAGAATCTAGGGCACTAGATAGGCTACGTACTATCTGACAGAAGGAAAACGAAAGCTTTGCTATATTCCTCCTAAAGTTTGAGAAGGAGTTAGCAGAAGGTGGAGGAGGATATTAGGCAGATGCAGTTAGAATTAACTATCTGAAAGGAGCCCTGAACTCCACTCTGCAGGACTATCTAATTAGTGTAATTGATCCCCTGAAAACCTACTTAGAATACACCTGGGTCCTTATGATAATAGGGTTAGGGCTAGATAGTAGGACCTACTAGGAACGTTATGAATGATGATGATACTGAGATGCTGATGGAGACACCCTTATGGCTGGAGTCAGCTGGACTAAAGAGCCTAGAAGAGCTGTAAAGTTATAGCGCTACTGCAGCAACTCTTCCTCATCAGAAGACAACCTAAAGCCTTAGAAAGATAACTGCAAATGCTATAACTGCAATAAGATCGGCTATATTGCTATATAGTACCTTAAGCTAAGACGTTTAGGGCCTAAGAAGGTTAAGAAGGTTGAGAAAGCTAAGAGGCGAGAGGAGAGCAGCGATAGTAATATTATAGAGGAGCTAGGAAGCTCTGAAGCTGAAGAGAGCTTAGGAAAAGAGTAACTCTAATGCGAAGTTAGGCGTTAGAGGCTAAGCCTAGTGATATTATAGAATAGAAGCAGTTTAAGCATTATATAAGCAGTAAATCAGTAGTGATCACTACCTATATATATAAGGGCACTTAAGCAGACACCCTAGTAGACACTAGGTGTAATCTATACGCCCTTATTAACTATAACCTCGCCTGTAAGCTCTATCTACTAGTAGTAGACCGCTCTGAGCAGCTGCTAGGCAGCTTTAGCGACGCTACAGGCGCTATAAAAGCAATAGGTGTAGTTATCTTTAACCTCAAGCTATATAGTTATAATGAGAAGATCTTTGCATATACCATATATAGCCTTAGTGACGACCTGTTCCTAGGGAAGCCTTAGATAGAGAGGAACCATATTCTATATGATGCTGCTGTATAATGGATATAGCATAGGAGGGGTGGTGTAGACCTATGCTTAAAAGGCGAAGAAGAACCAGATTGAGTAAGGGAGATCAGAGCTGCGCGTCTCCTTCCAGGAGCTCCTTTCACTACACTCTATAGGAGAGCATAATGAGACACTAAACAAACTGTAGGATATGAAGTCTGAGCTATCAGCTTAGCAGATATATAGAAGGCCCTTATGAAGAAGACTGAGAAGGTAGATCTGAAGGCTCTCCTTCCGCCAGCTATACTAGCTGAGTTCTATAAGCTGTTTTAACCTGATAAAGCTGCTAACCTTCTACTATATCGTCCTAGGGTTAACTATAAGATCCCTATTAAATAGGATAGTAATAGTAATAAGGCTGTACTACTATGGGGCCCCCTCTATAGTATATTATAAGAAGAACTCCTTGTTTTCTATAAGACCTTATGAGACCTACTTGATAAAGGCTTTATCTGCGCTAGCAGCTCAGAAGTATCAGCCCTAGTACTATTTGTATGTAAACTAAGCAGAGGGATATGATTCTGTGTAGACTACTGAGCTCTGAATAAACTCACTAAGCGCGATTAATACCCTCTCCCCTTAATCCAAGAGACACTACGCACTGTTAGTGCTGCTAAGTGGTTCATGAAACTGGATGTGGTTGCAGCGTTCTATAAGATATAAATTGCTGAAGGAGAGGAGCATAAGACGGCCTTCAGGACAAGATATGGGCTATTCGAATGGCTAGTTATACCTTTTGGGCTTACAGGAGCCCCTGCTATGTTCTAACGATATATTAATGGAGTGCTTTAAGAGTACCTAGATGATTTCGCTATGGTATATATGGACGACATACTGATCTACTTAAACAGCTCACAATAAGACCATGAAGCAAAGGTTAAGCTAGTACTATATAAGCTAGCTGCTGCAGGGCTCTGATTAGACCCCCATAAGTGCGTATTCTCTATAAAGACTGTTAAGTACCTTAGGTTTATTATAACAGCTGGAGTTAGCATCTCTTGCGATCCTGAGAAACTGAAAGCAATCAAAGAGTGGGCTGCGCTGAAGATGGTTAAGGGAGTCAGAAGTTTCCTAGGGTTTGCAAACTACTACTGGATCTTTATCCTAGCATACTTAGAGATTGCTGGGCCCCTGATAGCGCTTACTAAGAAGGGTGTCCTCTTCTGCTGGGGTAAGGAATAGGAAGCAGTATTCTAGGAGCTTAAGAGGATCTTTGCAGCTAAGCCTATTCTATACTAACTTAATCCTAAGCGTATAACCTATGTTGAAGCTGACTGCTTAGGCTTTGCCTTTAGAGGAGTACTATTATAAGAAGATGAGCATAGTAGGCGTTACGCAGTAGCATACTACTTATAGCGACTGAATGCTGCTTAGTTTAACTACTTGATTTATAATAAGGAGATGCTAGCTATTATAAGCTGCTTATAAGCATAGAGAGCAGAGCTATAGAGCGTTAATAAGTTTAAGGTTCTATCTGACCATAAGAACCTGAAGTACTTTATGACTAAGCAGAAGCTTATAGAATGATAAAGCTGATAGGCAGAGGAGCTATTATAGTATAACTTTAAGATATAGTACTACCTAGGAAGCAAAGCAGTAGTGCTAGACATACTCTCTAGATGTGAATAAGATGTACTTACGTCTCTAGAGGATGAGCGAGAATAAGGCTGGATTCTCTAGCTTCTTCCTGAAGCAACCCTTCCCTCAGCGCATATATAACGCGTAGAGGTAGCACCAGTAATATTAGTATTTACTAATAATAAAGAACTATAGCAGCTTTAGGATCAGACTTAGGGATAAGATGAAGTCTACTAGTAGGCCTATACTGTAGTGAAGTAATAAGAAAGAAGCTTCCCTCCTAACCTAAAGCTGAAAGTCTAAATCGTAAAGTGTGAGATTAATAATAGTAACTAACTACTATTTAGAGATTAGATCTAGGTATTAGGTAGTAAAGACCTAGATAGCGAGGCGAATATATTATGCACTTATATCGTTTAAAATACGTACGACTTAGTACTTAGTAGCTATCTAAGAAGAGATAATACCTTTACGCTAGTTAGTAGATGCTTCTAATAGCCTGGTTAGTTGCACTTAGTATGCTGCTTCTGCTGTAACTGTGACAGCTGTAGGTGAAGTCACATCTGGAGAGAATGCTGTAAGGGACTCCTGAAACCACTATTAATACCACAGCGTATATAAAGCGACCTTGCTATGGACTTTATCACTAACCTTCCCCTTATGGATAAGGATGAGAGATATCTTTGGGTAATTATCGACCAGCTAGGTAAAGGCGTAACCTTTGAGGCTATAGAAAGCATAGAAGCTGAATGTTACGAGCGGGTCAGGGCAACCAACTGTGGCACAAAGCAAAAGCTTCGATAATGACAAATCCGTTGTCATTGTCCCCTGTTCTGCACTATATAGTTACAATCCTACAGGGACCAACTGTAGCGGTCGTAACACTGAAGCTTGCGCTGAACGATTCCTTAACTGCTATTTCCGCTTCCACGGTATCCCTATATTAATTATGAGCAATAGGGGAAGCAACTAGATAAGCTGCTTCTGGTGGTGGTTCTATAAGCTATTAGGAATAGAGCAGTGGCTTAGTACAGCCTACTACCTGCAGACTGATGGAGGCCTAGAGAGGATGAACTAAGAGATCTAGGCCTACCTATATAACTACGTTGTGTATTTGCAAAAAGATTAGGCATTAAACCTTCTAGCAGCTCAGCTAGCGCTTTGTAGCTGCAATAATAGCGCTATTAGGATGAGTAGCTTCTTCCTAGAGTATAGATATAACCTAGAGCTTATTAAGGTTAAGGAAGCAGACCTAGCAAGCCCTAAGGGCACCTATGAGGGCCAAGCACGCAAGTTGGTCATAAGGCTTTAAGATGTGATGGATATGGCCTAATTAACCCTCGCCTCAACATAGTAACGCTATAAGGAGCTGGCTAATAGGAAGCGCCAGCCTACAGAGAGACTAGAAGTGGGCAACAAAGTCTGGCTTCATATAGGGTATTATAGATCCCCTAGGCTTTATAAGAAACTAAATTAGTTATACTATAGATATATAGTTATAAAAGTTATCTCACTATATATAGTAGAGCTTAATATACTAGCAGCTATATACTTATGCTTCTATATGGATATCCTAAAGCGCGCAGGTAACAACCCCTTACCTAGTTAAATATTAGATGATAAGCAGCTGCTACTAATTATAGATAATAAAGGTGAAGAGACCTAGAATATAGAGAATATTAATACTGCTACCTAGAAGCATTAAGGGCGTAGGTGATGCTGTGAAGTTCTAGTTAAGTAGGAAGGATATATAGAGAGGACTGGGGAGCCTGTTGAGACGCTCTAGGGGATAGAAGCAATAGAGGCTTACGAATGCTATTATAGCACTGCGATGGAGCATGATAGAGACCCAGCCTTAGCGCTGCAGGCGTGCTGCTAGAGGGGAATAGGGGGGGGTGATGTCATGGGCTAGAGCCTGGATTGATATCTCCGGCTTTGCTAGAGCAGTTACCAAGATCTGGCTCTGTTGGACCCACTATTCTGCTGCAGTATGCCGCCTAACCCAGCCTGCTTCACTGCTGTTAGGTGCCTACCCTTGTAAAGTCCTTTCTTCCTTCTTCAGCTTAGAATAGTTAATCGACGGCACCTCTACGTTGAACAAGCCTAGGGGCCAGCCCCTTACAAATAGAAAAATATAATTAATAACTTTATTAATAAAGTAATTAAATATATAAACTTAAGCCTCTAGCTATTTATCATAGTTTTTACTTACTTAGAGCGATAGAACTCTTCACTGTATATCTCTTAATAATATATATAGCTTTTAGTTATATAATTATAACTTAATAACTTCTTAAGTCTCTAACTACCTCTCTTAACTTTAGCTATACTTATATATATATATACATATATATATATAACTTTACTATTTTTAACTTTACTTTAGTAATAATATAGCTTATAATTACTTAAATACTTAATTACTCTAGACTACTAAACTATTAACCTATCTTCTCTTTTATATATTACTCATACTACTAATACTATCTTTGTTACTACTTTACTATTTATTATTAAGTTATCACTATTATTATTATCTTCTTATTTAATTAAACTAACTAATATTTTTATAGCTATATTATTATTAATAACGCTCTCTCTATTTAGTATAAGGTATACTTACTAATTCTTATCAAGCTTATATTTAAGTTTAAGCTATATTTACTTTAGTATTATAGAAGGTTTATATAAAGAAAAGCTACTTTTTAGAATAGCTAGAAATATATATAGCTTCTACTTTAAAGCTATCAAAAGTATCTATTACTTTAATTATAGTATAAAAAAGGTCTCTTTTAAGAGTATTTTTAAAAGTTATATTTAACGCTATTATAGTAAAGTATTCTTAATTGGAGTTAAAATACTTATTAAAGCTAAAAGCTTTATTTAGTATATAAATATTATATTATATAATAATAGCTTTGGCTATCTCTTTAAAAAAAGGTATATTTAGTATAAAGTTAGTATTCTTATATTCCTTATATAGTATAAATATTATAAAGACACTTTAGGATTTATTATAGATTAATAAAAAAGAGGAAGAGGAAAAGGTGTAAAGCTTTATACATAATAGAGTTTTTATACTTCTAACTATAAGAACTTCTTTTAATAACCTCTTTAGTTAAAGAGTTATCTTTTATATAATAGTATTTATAGCACCTTACTAAAAGGTTTAATAAAGCTATTATTAAGCTATAAAAGCCTTAATAACCTATTTAGCCTTAATATAATTAGCCTTACTATATATAGCGTTATTACTACTAGCTTTATACTATATAGCTAGCGTTATTATTACTACCTTTATATTATATAGCTAGCGTTATTACTATTCTACTAGTTTATTTAGCTAAAGTATATATTTAACTTTATATAGTAATATTTAGATGGTTTACTTATTAATAGGAATATATAAAGTTTCTATACTATTTTCTTTAATTAGTAGAAAGTATAAGTTAAAATGCTTATATAGTATTTCTAGAATTATACCTATTTATAAGGTAGATTTGACTATAGTTCTTTTATAAAGAGGCTATATTATAACTATAAACTTAAATAACGTGGTTCACCACTCCGCAGGCCACCCCACTCCGCAGGCCACTTTTTGACGAATTCATCATCTTGACTTTACAACCACACTTCCCGCGCAACTATCATGCCAGCCCAGGTTATTAAATCACGAATCATTCTTGCTATGGAGGCTAAGCGAACGAACCCACGGTTAAGTCTTAGGCACCTCGCATCCTAGTTTGATGTCCCTCGAACAACACTGCAGTACAGAATGACCAGTCGGACTGCTAGAAGCGATAAGGCTAACGGATTGCTGAGTTTGACTTCAGGCGAAGAGGAGGCTATTATCTAATATATACTTAATCTAGATTCCAGAGGATTCTCGCCCTAGAGATATAATATGGAAGATATAGCTAATCTTCTAACTATAAAGCGTAACTTGCGATATGTTAGGAAGAACTAGACAGATCGGTTTATTAAATGACGACCAGAACTCCAGACGTATTTTTCTCATATCTATAATTACCAAAAGGCCTTATAAGAAGATCTAAACGTGTTGAACGCGTGGTTCCAACTTATTCTCAACATACATGCTAAATATAGTATCTAAGACTGCGATTTCTATAACTTTGATGAAATAGGCTTTATGATGGGCATTACTTACGCCTAGATGGTTGTTACACAGTTAGAACGTGTTGGAAAAGCAAAGGCTATTCAGCCTAGTAATTAAGAATAGGCGACAGCAATTTACAGCATCACAGCCGATAGTTATATAGTGCCGCCTTTTCTATATATTATAGGATGATTTCACCTTACTGCTTAGTAATTTAGTAGCTACATCCTGCTCACCTAAGTAGTCAAAATAACTCCAAATAGCTAGACTAACTATAATACTAGTCTCAAATAGCTTCAGCATTTTAATAGCTGCACAAAAACGCGCCAAAGGGGCCAATTTCAGATGTTAGTGCTTAATAGTCACGAAAGTCATATCAACACCAAATTTAACGAATACTATAAGACGAACAACATCATTCCACTCTATTTACCAGCTCATTCTTCGCATCTTACCCAGCCACTTGATGTTGGAGTTTTTAGTCTGTTGAAAAAGGCATATAGTGCTGAGATTTCGTTTCTTGCGCGAGCCAACATTAAGCACATCATAAAGGGTGATTTTTTTCCTGCTTTCAAAACAGCATACCAAGCTGTTTTCACGGAACAAAATATCAAGGGTGGTTTCCAAGGGTCTGGTCTAGTTCCTCTTAATCCAAAAGCAGTGATTTCAAAGCTGGATATCAGGTTACAAACGCTATCACCCCTAGAGACACCTAACTAGCTACCTCACCTTTAGACCTCCTAAACACCTAGGACTACCACTAAAGCTGTAGAATATTCCACTCTGATTAAGAATTAAGTTGTTAGACATCAGGGAAGCTTAATAACACTAATTTTAATATCTATTAATTAACTAGCGAAAGTAATAGTAGCTGTTAGTCACTAGTTAACACTTTTAACTAGAGAGGTGAAGGCACTTCAGGAAGCTAATAAGATCCTTTCAAAACGTCAGAGAGCTAAAAGAACCTAATTATAGGATTCAGGACCTCTTACTGGATAAGAGACTTCTCAGCTTTTAGTGGAAAAAGGTGTTGTTAAGGAGGAAGTCTGTGATGAAGGTCTAGGGGAGGGTTTATCAAAACGTCATAAAACGGCTTTATAACTATAAAGTATCTGTCGCAAAAGTGGGCATAACGTAAGAACCTGTCTAGAGGCAGAGAATATGTCTAGGTCATTAGAATCTAAGTTAATTGAGTAAATTTAACTGTGTTTTTATAGAACTGTTAGGTTGCAAAGATGAAGGGTAGTGAAAGGTGGCCTGCGGAGTGGTGAACCACGTTATATAAACTTATAAAATTAATTTTATAATTATTTTATTTTAAATAACTAAAAATATTATAAGCTTTTCTTTCTACTTAAGTTAGCTAGATATATAAGTAATCATATACTTATAAAGACTTTTAATATATTAAATATAAAAGTTTAAACTTTATAAGTATAAAGAAATATCCTTCTTAAATTATAAATTATAAAACTTAAATATTAATTATATCTATATTCTTCTTATTGTTATTTACTTTATTTATATATAGTTTTAGTAATTCTTATTATAATGTCTTATTAATAAGAAAACTATAGTAATTAGTAATATAACTTAATTCTTTTTCTTTTATATAATTTTTTTTTCTTTTTAACTTTATTATTATTATTAATAATAGTTAAAAAAAGAAAATATAAAAAATAAAGAATAATTTTTAAATTTATATTTAATTTTAAATATTATTATAAGCTATGCCTACTTATTATGTCTAGGCGATACTATAAACCTATAGGAATTCTACCCCTAGTAACTCTATTTCCTTAATAAGCGCTTTATATCTATTTTTCCCCTATATAGGAAGTATTTGAAAGCTCTCTTTTTCAGCTTAAATTACTATAATTAAAGTACCCTTAAATTAAATAAATAAAAAGCTAGCTTCTTATATATTTAAGCTCTTTTAAATACTTACTTTATTAGTTATATAATATAATAAGTAGTAAGTAGAAAATAAAGCTAATTAAGCTAAAAGTAACTAGATTAAAACTAATATTAGTAAATAATAAGGTATTTGAAGTAATCTATATAGCTATTAATAAACTTAATAACTAACTTAATAACTTAGTAATTCTATAATAAGTTAATAATAAGTTAGCTATAGATCTAACATAAATAATAATAGCTAATAATACTTTTATATTAATAATGCTAATTTACTTTATAGTAACTTTATTAGTATTACTATTAATATTATTACTCTTTAAACTAGATATTACTTAAGACATAAGTAGTATTCAATACTTAGAACCTCTCTTTAACCCCCTTAAGTTTCGAAGAAATTATAATAAGTATATTATATAAATATAATAAATATATAATAAGATTGAAATAGATTAAACTTTTTGTTTAAATAACTAAGAAGTATAATATCTAATTAATTTCTATTTAAAACCTAATATATAACTAATAGTTATAGCTTTCTATAACTTAAAAAGTAGTAATAGCTTATTTAAGCTAAATACTTTCTTAATATACTTAAACTATATTTATAATAACTTAAATATAAAAAGTAAAGTTTTTAAAAAGTTATTAAAACTTAAAATAAAATATAATAAAGTTTTTATTTTATTTCTCCTCTATTTTAAATATATTATTATAAAAGTAAATAATATAACTTAGCTAAATAGTATCTAAATTAATTACTTATATAAAGTATTATTATATGACCTTTTTAATTATTTAGTTACCTACTTAACCCCCTATAAATATACTAAATATATAAGTTTTATATAGAGTATTATATAGAAACTAAAAGAATTATATCCATATTTATAATATTTTATATTAACTTATAACTTTTAGAGTAAAGTTATTACTTCTTAAAGTAAATATAAATAGAATATTAAGATGATAAGATTAGTATATATTTTATATAAAAGACTAAATAAAAGTATTAATAAATAAATATATTATTATTTTAAATATAATTAAGTTAGCTATTTATAAAAGGATTATTAAAAAGCTAAAAAGTTAAAAAATAGTTTTAGAATAATGAAAGTTACTAAAGAAACAATATATCTAGATTTAAAGGAGATTAAAAAAGAAATAAATATTTCTAACTTAAGAAATAAATAACCTTAATGTAAAATTAAGTATTAGGGATAGTAGAGAAAAAGTAAACTAATTAAGAGTAATTTTAGTTAGAATATAATATAAATTGGTTTTTTATAATATTAGTAATTAGAGTTAATAAAAATACTCCTATTAATATTTTAACAAACTATAGTTATAATATCTATATAATAATAAACTATTAATATACTTATTACTTCTATTTATTATATGTTAATCACTAGATATAGTAATTATAAAGTTTTATTAATAACTTAGCTTAAATTATTATAAAAAGAGTAGCTATATTATATTTTAAAATTAGAAGTTATATATAGTAACGTTTTATTTATATAATAGGAAAGTTAAATATTAACCTCTTCTTAAGGAAACTATAAATAGAATAAAATAATACTATATATAATATAATAAAAAAATAGGTATTTTATAAAAAAGTAAAAGTTATTATTACTTTATAAAAATAAAAATAACTTTAAAAAATAAAAGAAATCTAAAAAGCTTATTAGCTAAATATTATTTTATTTATAGCTATTTATTAAAAAATTAATAAGAGTTCTCTATCTAACGTAATTATAGAGATATAAGCTATAAACTTAAAAAGTATTAAAAACGTACTTAAAGTAAAGAAATTAAAACACTACTTTAGAAAACTATTATAATATATTTATAATATATTTTTAAAGCTATTGAATTTTACTAAATTATACCTCTTATTTTTAAGTTATTTTAATATAAATTATAAAATCTATTTTAAATATAATATTTTTATTTCAAAAACGCTTTCATTCTAAAACCCTTTCTATAATATATTAAGAGGAAATCTATTAATACTTTAAAAGATACTTAATAACCTACTTAATAGAAAGTTTATTTAAACTAGTAAATTACTTATTAGTATATTAATTTTCTCTATTAAAAGACTAAATAAAAGATTATAATTCTATTATAATTACTAAATACTAAATATTATTATAAAATAAATTATTACTTCCTACTTTTAATTTAAAACCCCTTTTAAAAAGTGAGTTTAATAAAATAGTATATTAAACTAAATACTATAATAGCTTTTTATAAGATTTATATAATGGAAGAGTATTGAGAGAAGATTACTTTTTATATATAATATAAGCTTTTTAAATAACTAGTTTACTTATTTAAGTTAAATAGAGCTTTAGTAATATTTTAATAGTATAATAATAATATATTCTAAGAGTTTATTAATACTTCTATAATAGTACATATTAATAATATATTAGTTTAGAGTAGTATTTCTTAAGTAAATTATAAATAAAAGGTGTATAAGGTTTTCTAAATATTTAGAGAAATTAGCTTTAATTTTAACTTGATAAAATATAAGTTATTTATTGAAATAGTAAAATATATAAAGTTTATCTTTAAAATAAGTAAAAATATTACTTATAATATAGAGAAAGTACAAGTAATTATTAAATAAGAAATACTTAGTTCTATAAAAATATTATAACGTTTCTTTAAGTTTATTAATTACAACTAAATATTTATATTAAAATATTTACTAGTTATAAAGCTTTTTACTTTTTTTTATAAAAAAAGGAGTTTTATTCATCTAAATAAAGAATAAAAAGATATATTTTAAATACTCAAATACTACTTTTAAACTATATTAATATTATACTATTTTAACTTATACATTTTAATAATTATCAAAATAAATTACTTAAAGTTTATATTAAAAGAAGTATTAACTTAAAAAACCTTATAAAAATAATAATATTTTATTACTTTCTACTTATAAAAACTAATTTTAGTTTCATATAACTACTTAATCTATAATAAGGAACTATTAATAGTAGTTACTTATTTAAGTATATAAAATATAAAGTTAAAAAACTACTTTAAATTTAAAGTTTTAACTAATTATAAAAGCTTTAAATACTTTATATAAAATAATATTCAATAGAATACTAAAATTACTAAATAGAATAGCTATTAAGATATAACTTCTTTTTAGAATACTAATTAAACTACTTTATAGCTATACTTAATATACTCTTATATTATAAATAAAATACTTCAACAAGTTAAAAAGATAAATAAGAAAAAGAAAAAATATAGATAATTTTTAACTTTACTTTAAGGAAAATATATAAGTTAATATCTATAGAAGTTTTTATTATAATAATATTTAAAATTTTAACTTTTTAGTAACGTACATGATAAGCGAGCCGAACACCCAACCGCAACCACAGCATCCATCTTCTTACTTCTACCACACGTCAATCCCACAATAACAATAGCTTCAACACAAAAAGAAGCTTAAGTGGTCCTAGCAGTCCAAGCTATCAAAAACAGACTAAGTCTCAGTATCTGAGAGGCTGCCTGGATCTACTCAGTCCTAGTTATAACGTTATATAATCAATTAAAGGGAAGATCATTACGATGTGACACCACGCCTAACTTGTGGAAATTGACTACGCTTGAAGAAAAAAAGCTTGTTGAGTATATTCTCGACTTGGATTCCTGATCGTTTCCTCCCCGCATCAGTGGTGTGGAAGATATAGCTAATTGACTGCTTGCCAACCGCGACGCGCCCCCAGTTGGGAAGCGCTAGGCTTTGAACTTCGTTAAGCGACAACCACAGCTCCGGACGCGCTTTCTTCGCAAGTATGACTATAAGAGGGCCTAATGCGAAGACCTAGACGCAATAAATGTGTGGTTTTATCTTATGGCGAACATAATCGCAAAATATGGTATTATGGACTCTGATATCTATAACTTTGATGAAACTAGGTTTATGATAGGCTAGATTGCATCTAGGATAGTTATCATAAGTGCTAAAGGGCATTCAAATATGAAAATGATGCAGCCTAGCGATTGTGAATAGGTTATAGTTATTCAGGCTATTAGTTCGTCAGGCTATAGCGTTCCACTATATATTATTATTATAAGGTAATATCACCTCTCCACCTAGTATACTGAAACTGGTCTCCTATGCGATTAGATTATTATAACGTCTGAAAACAGATAGATAACAAATAAAAGAGGCCTAAATTAGCTTTAGCACTTTAATCAGCATATAAAACCGCATATAAGTGGCAGTTATCACCTCCTCATTATAGATAGGTATGAAAGTCACTATACAGCTGACTTTAAGATATATTGCAAAGAAAATAATATCATCACACTCTATATGCTGGCTTATTTGTCTCATTTACTTCAGCCCTTAGATGTTAGGTGTTTTGGGCTACTGAAAAAGGCGTATAGTTAACAGATTGAGGATAAAATACGCTAGGGTAGTACCTATATTATAAAGGAAGACTTCTTCCCTGCGTTTCATAAGGCTTTTACGTTAGCCCTTACAGTTAAAAACATCCAGGGAGGTTTCAGAGGGGCTGGGCTTGTCCCTCTTAGTGCGGAAAGTATACTTTTGAAGCTTGATGTGAAGCTACACACTCTAACACCTCTAGGGTCTCTCCTAACAACACCCCCTGCGTGGACTTCTTAGACAGTAAACAACCTAACAGAGGCATCTTCTCAGTCTGAACTCATTAAGAATTAAATCTCTTGCTATCAAAATAGCTCACTAACTTTAATTATTGAAGCTGTAGAGTATTTATTAAAGGGGCGCGCGGATTCATGCATAAGATTGCCTTATTGAGGTCTGAGGTTTAGATATTTTAGGAAGAGAATAACCTACTTAGCTGATATAGGAGGACTAAAAAAACACATCTTAGATAAGGAGGAAGTCTTATTATAGCTGAGGCAGTGGATATTTAGTTGCAGAGAGAGGTGATAACTTAGATTGAGGAGGAAATGCGTGGGAGTAGTGGTCGTCAGCTAAGGACTGAGACGGGCTAACAGTAATATGGCGTCTGTAGGAATACTGGTTATAATGCGCGAATATGTTAATTTGTTGAAGAAACGTCTAATGAAGAGGTTTCTGAGTAGTTTAAATTGATTTATAGTTTTTTTGGTTGTTTGGTGATTATATTTATAATGTGGTTGTAGTTGGGTGTTTGGCTTGCTTGTCTGTTTGGCTTGCTTGTCTGTTTGGCTTGCTTATTATGTATGTTATACTTAGAATAAAATATAAATAAGTAATAATTAGTATTAAAAAGCTTACTCTATAATAAAAAGAGGAGATTAGAGTTTTCCCTCTTAGTTGAGCTTAAAGCTATAAATTACTAAATATAATATTAATACTTTTAACTAGTTAATATTTAGAGACTAAATCTAAATATCAAGATTAATAAATAAAAATTACTTTTAGAATACCTTTTAAATATAATTAATTTAGAAGTATTATAACTTAGTAATAACTAATTATTTAGTTAAAATAATATATTAGCTATTTTAGTTTAATAATACTTCTGACTAAAGTAATCTCTAGCTAGTTATTAATTTATAAAGAATTATAATGGCTATAGTTATAGAATAATATAGTAATAAATAAAATATAAGCTATTTTAATTATTACTAATAATAGAATAATTATATTATAACTTTATTATAAACTTTATAACTAATCTCTTATATATAATAAAAATAAAATCTTAATACTTCTAGGTAATAGTTAATAAACCCTTAAAAACAATAACCTTAAAAGGGATAATATTAATAAATATAGAGGTATATATAGAACACTTTATAAACTATTATTATTAGTTTGATAAAATACTAAAGTTAATCATTAGTAATAAAAATAGTAACTAAATAAGCTAATTCTAGTAATAATTTTATATACTTACTAAAATCAAACAATATTTAAATATTACTTTTTATTTATAGATAGATAAAATAACTGAACATTTTAATTAAGAAACTTAAGTAGTTCTATAAGTGATAATTAACTTTACTTAAGATAACTAAGAGGTTTATTTACTTTCTATTTAACTTGTAATTAATAGCTATAATATAGCTATAATAAGAGTAAGCTTATTCTTTTTTATTTATAAATATTATATTAACTTGATAACGTGGTTGATAAGCGAGTCGATCAGACAAGCGAGTCGATCACCTTAACAGAATCTCAGTAGGCTGCACGCGAAAATTCGCTAAGAAATTGTTAAGATGTACTAACAATTTCCTACCAAACTTTCGCGTGCAGCCTACTATAATTTTGTTAAGGTGATCGACTCGCTTGTCTGGTCGACTGGCTTATCAACTACGTTATTAATAGTTTAATTTATATTTAAACTAATAAACTTATATAAGCTAGCTATTAATAAGTTTATTAATAAATTAAAGTTAACTATAAAGTTAGTATAAGCTATATTTATAGTAGCTTGAAAATAATAAGGTAATTAATAAATACTAAAAAGATACTAATAGAGTATTATAAAATAAGTAACGTGGTTCATCATTGAGCGGGACACCATCATCAACCGGGACACTTTTTCCATATTTTGAACTAAAAACCCTTATATCTCAACCACAATCAATTCAATTAATTATAACTACTCAGAATCACTCGAATTACTGATTTCTTCAGTCTCTAGGCAGGTTCTTGCGTTATAGCCGGTTTTACGACAGATACCACAGTGTCGCAAACTTGTCCAACGACGCTTTGAAGACCCCTCGTTTTTTTCTTCCTCACAGCCTTCTTCCTCAATAATCCCCTTTTCAGTCATAATTTCCCTAGCTTGCGATCCATCTAGTGCACCACTATCCTATAGTTAGGTTCTTTTAGCTCTCCGCTATTTACTAAGAGCTATATTTACATCCTAAAGATATTATACCTCCTCTTATAAAAGGGTAGTTAGATGAGAAACAGACTGTAAACCTTTAGAAAGCTTATTAACTATATTATAAATTAGAGTTAGCAAGCTTCCCTGATGCCTAGATATTCTTTCCTTTATAAGTGAAGACTGACAGAGAGCCTTATTAGTGGTTTAAGGTATCTTAGAAACCTAAGTATTAGGTGACTCAACTAGGGTATTCAGGGCTGTTAGAGTCTGTAACTGCATATTAAGCTTTAAAAGCACAGCTTGGGGGTCATAAGGAATAAGCCTAGCCCCTCTAAAACCCCCAAATATATTTTCTAGACTAAAGGTTTGAAAGAAGGCAGCTTTGAATGTGAGGAAGAACTCCAGTTTAGTGATATATATAATCTAAGCTTTGATAAAGTGCTCAATCTGAGAGCTATATCTTAGCTTTAACATACTATAACACCTAATATTAAGAGGCTGGGTAAGATATAATGAATAAGAAGGTAAG